>JBBPBX010018344.1:6209-24424 GCA_038048925.1 Garcialebias charrua | reverse complement strand
TATATATATATATATATATATATATAAACTGTGCCTAATAATTTTACCACTTGAACCCAACACGACAGGAGTAAAAGTCACCACTTATTTTGACGTTAATTGTCTTTAAGGTGAAATCATGCATAATAAATGGCCATCTGTTATTTCTTGTCATTCTGCTGAGCACACCCTTAAAACAGAAAAAACTTGCCGGGTCACATATTTGAAGGCTGGCATTGTTTTACTGAGTTCTCTTAATCCTTTTGATTCTAACCCACTCAAGGTGTGGAGTCAAAATTTTAATGACATGAAACATAACGCCGAGTCAAAAGCAAAATATGATCGTGGCAAAGAAGTCTTTCTGTGCGTTCCTAATGTCCCAATGTGCGATTATATCATTCTGATACTAATGCTGCTAATAAGGAGCTGCGTTATCAGTGGTTTTTTGGGTGTTCGAGAGGTCAGAGGAAATGTCACACAAAAAGAATGTAAACACATGAATTCCAGCAGAACAAAAATGTAAAAGCACAATAATGAAAAGGTTGTAAACTCACACAGTCCATGTTCCAATGAAGGACACCAGGGCCAATATGATGGGTAACAGAATCCAGAACACCATGTCTCTGCCGTACAAACAACTGGACAAAAGTTCCTTGTGTCAAAACGTCAACAGAGGTAGATCTTTCTAGCCGTATGGATTTGAGCGTCAAATCTTCATCGATAAATAAAGTTCTTTCTTTGTCTTTAGGATTGAAAAAAAAATCTCTTGTTCTTTGTTTTTCTTGAGCGCCGGTTACTCTGCTGTAGTTGAATTACCGGTAGTTCTTCACCGTGAAGTGACCAGCTGTGACTGAGGAGTTTCGTCTGTTTGTCTGCCACTCCTCTGAAGCACCACCTTGTTCTGGGAGATCCCTTGTTGAGAAACATGAGGGTTGGCCTTTCTGTCTTGACTACACTGTTTGTTTTATTCCAACTTAGGGCTGAGCTGTGTTATCAACCATCAACAGAATTAGAATAATGCAAAAAGCGGTTTCTAATTCAATTAAATGTGCGGCATGTCTATTTTTTTATTTGCTGTTTCTTCTCTGACTCAAAGAAAGCCACACCATTCACCTGAGCTAGTTTGAATTCATTTAACCTTTATTCATACAGGTTTGTCTCATTGAGTCACGAGGACTCGTTTTCAAGAGAGACCTGTTTTAGTCAAACCACAGATACAGGTACAGACAAGAGTAAAAACCGGTAGCCATAAAATGCATATACTGTAAAATGAAAAGTAGTGTTAGAAAACTAAATAAAATCAACCTACTGGTACATTTGAATGGCTTACACGTTAGTATTTGTGAGTTTTTATGTTGTATTTTTAAATGTAGAACCACTATCTTCCACCTGCGTACTGTAATATCACTAAAATTAGAAACATCTAACTAAAAATGGTTCAGAAAAACTGGTTCATGCGTTTGTCACGTCTAGACTGGACTATTGTGATGGTTTGTTATCTGGATGTTCAAATCCTTCTTTAAAAAGGTCTTCAGTTGATCCAAAATGCTGCTGCCAGAGTCTTAACTGGAGTTAGTGAGAGATCATTTCCAGTTTTAGCTTCTCTCCATTGGATCCCTGTCAAATTCAGAATTAACCTACAAAGTACAAAGCTCTCAACAACCTAGCTCCATTGTACTTTGTATATTAAAGATCTTATTGTTCCATATTTTCCTAACAGAGCACTTCACTCTCAGATTGAAGGCTTACTATCTATCTATCTATCTATCTATCTATCTATCTATCTATCTATCTATCTATCTATCTATCTATCTATCTATCTATCTATCTATCTATCTATCTATCTATCTATCTATCTATCTATCTATCTATCTATCTATCTATCTATCTATCTATCTATCTATCTATCTATCTATCTATCTATCTATCTATCTATCTATCTATCTATCTATCTATCTATCTATCTATCTATCTATCTATCTATCTATCTATCTATCTATCTATCTATCTATCTATCTATCTATCTATCTATCTATCTATCTATCTATCTATCTATCTATCTATCTATCTATCTATCTATCTATCTATCTATCTATCTATCTATCTATCTATCTATCTATCTATCTATCTATCTATCTATCTATCTATCTATCTATCTATCTATCTATCTATCTATCTATCTATCTATCTATCTATCTATCTATCTATCTATCTATCTATCTATCTATCTATCTATCTATCTATCTATCTATCTATCTATCTATCTATCTATCTATCTATCTATCTATCTATCTATCTATCTATCTATCTATCTATCTATCTATCTATCTATCTATCTATCTATCTATCTATCTATCTATCTATCTATCTATCTATCTATCTATCTATCTATCTGTTTAGTCCTGTTAGTGTGTCATAACATTAATCTTTAGCAATTATTTCAAAATAGATTTAATAATATGTGCTTTCAATTAAATAATGTTGATGATGGTGGCTATTCATGGTTAGGTGTTTTAATTAATGAAAATAACATCATATTCCATATTCACAAGTTCATGTGTAAAAAATAATTTGTGTCTCTAATTCTTTACTCTCAAGAACTCATAGTTTTTTTAAAGTGTCTTGATTTTAAAAAGGCTTTCTGTTTGTGTTTGTTTGTTTGTTTGTTTTTACTTTGACCACTCTTTTCTCTCATTTTCAGCCCATTACCTGATCATTTTCAGATTCTTATTTTTGTTTGTTCATTACAACACTTAACTCTGATCTATGAATCATTCAGGCATTAAAAAGCTATAGACTCATGAGATGAACAGATGTTGTTCCTAAACTATTTAGTAACAAATTAATAAATAAAGTAAATCCTTGGGCACTTAAGTGCCAGCAGCCTGTCAATAAGACACAGTTTCCCATTTATTTACTTTAACACGTCAAAGAAAACTACCGGTACTAAAGGCAATCCAGTTTAACACTTAAAATTATATTTTAGCACCAACATGATGATCTCACTGAGCTTTGAGCTGAAAACTTGATCAACTGAACTGGATGATTCATCTCAAAGGTATTTGCTGGATGTTTTCCTTCTTAGTCTTTTTAACCTTTCAGACTTTTCAGAGATTCTTCATCTACTGTACATAGACTTTTAGGCTTGACACTTCTCTTTTTTTTCTCCTCAATAATTTTGATATTTCTTCTTGCGCAAAACGTTGTCACAAAAACCAGACAGAAAATTTGTTTTATAAACTAGTCAAAGGAAGAAAAAAATTACAATAATGCTGTACAGTGAAAGTCTTATAAATAGGCCTATAGAGATAAGTTGATCAAAACCAACTTACAAAAAAAAAAAAATGTTTGGCTCTTTAGAAGTGTGGAAAATATTGTTGGTTTAAACTTTTGCACAAACATTAATAATGTTGTAAAACACAGATTGAGTATTTAGGTGCAAGTGAAGTGCAATACATCTTTATATGACATGGAAGACACCTGACATGAAAACAAAATACTAAAATGTTTGTACACATTTCTCTACAGCCTCCTGATTTCTCCATTAGTCAGCTGTTGTGCTTATTGCAATTTAAATTTTATTTTATGACAAACAAAAGTTTTATTTATTTATTTTTGGTGCGTCTCGGAATGGCCACGGTGACAATACAGTACAGTATTTTCTACGTGATTTTACGTGATTTTACGTGACTGTACGTGACGTTTTAACCACTCGGCATAGTTGCCAAATCCGCTTATTATAAGCGACTTTGGGCTAGTCGTTCTCCAACCAAGCACACATTTGGGCTTGTTTTGGATGTAACGTCGCTTGTTTGGTCTTGTTATTCTTTGTTCTTTATTCTTTGTCTAGAGTGACAAAACCACGCTAAAATGAGCTTCAATAAGTGGGGGAAATATGGGAAAAAATATAATAAAGTATGGGAGAAAGAGCACACACTTGACATGTTTTAATAAAACATGATTCAGGATAGAGATTAAAGAAAGTTTTTTTGTTGACTTAGCTTACTATGAGTTTGCTGTTTAATTTTATTTTTTAATTTGTACGCATCCTTTATCGTTGTCCATTGTTGTCATCAGTCTTCATTTAAAATTCAGGTCTCTCTGGTAAATGAGTCCCAGAGGCTTAATGGGATTAATTTGTATAAATATACAAAATGTATTTTTATTTTTTTAGAGTGGATATGTTCTTCAAAGTGTTTAGCATAATTTTGCTGTTTGTTTTACACAATG
Organism: Garcialebias charrua; assembly: GCA_038048925.1. Taxonomy (NCBI): domain Eukaryota; kingdom Metazoa; phylum Chordata; class Actinopteri; order Cyprinodontiformes; family Rivulidae; genus Garcialebias; species Garcialebias charrua. The sequence goes on along the minus strand of JBBPBX010018344.1, from coordinate 20,215 downwards.
GGGTGGGTTGCCAGTTGGGCTTGTTTTGGGCTTGTTTTCATGGGGCTGCTTGCTTGTTTCTGTCGCAAGATCTGGCAACACATCGGTCCTCTCATAATAAACAAAATGGCGGCGCACATGAGATGGGGACTTCGGCAGTTGTTGCGGACTCAAAACACCTCTCACTTTAGGTTTGACTCTTTTCATCTGTCTCACATCATTTGATTTAGCTTTTTGACAAACTGATATTATGAGATGTAGTGCTTTTAAAACACGTAAAACCATGTTTTTCGCGTTATTATGACAACAAGCTAGGTACTACCTAGCTTGTTACCTAAAGGTAGCTATCAAACTGTCGAACAAGCAATCTGTTTACCACTTATTTAATGTACATACATATTTAATGTGTATATAAATAAACAATATCACATATGGTACTTAAGTTTTTGACTTTTTACTAATCCAAGATATTTGTATGGATATAAGAAATAACTTGCTAAACGTTAATTAGGAGTTCATAGTGACTAAACGTGATTACTCTGTAGCAACTTTTTAGACTTTTATTGAAACACTTAACTGTAAAATGCTTTCACTTATCACATAAAGCATGAAGGACACATAACAAATTTTATTCTACTTTTTAATGTTTCTAGGTTGTTCCCAGAAAATCTCAGAGGTTCATCCAGCTCATTGTTCACAACCCAGAACTTCAGAGGAGTCCAGTCTCAGCCCGGGACAGGAGCCACAAACATTACATGTTAGAAATCATTGTTTGGACACCTTTTATTTTGCGCACATGTAGAAAACATGCAGAGTATTATTGTTGCCGTAAATCAAAATGTGTGATTTTCACATGAGCTGGCTTTGTGATGTCTTTCAGCATCCATCCAGACTGAAGATACCCCAAACCCAAGAAGCTTGAAGTTTCTTCCTGGTAAATCTGTTCTAGGAAGTGGGACACTTGACTTTCCTTCCCCGAGCTCAGCTGGATGCTCATCTTTAGCCAGGTATTGTCTCTTAATTTAATAATAATAATAATAATAATGAATTCAATTCATAACGCACTTTTCATTAATGAAAATCTCAAAGTGCTACAAGGTGCAACAGAATTAAATGTCAATAAAACAAGTAATAAAACAAGTAAAATCAATAACAGTATCAACTAAGATCAAAAGTAGAATCATGAGGAGGTAGAGTATGCTCGGTTGAAAAGAAAGGTCTTCAAGCCGCTCTTAAAGTCAACCACAGACTGTGGGGCTCTCAGACAGTCAGGAAGAGAGTTCCACAGGCGGGGGGCAGCCACACTGAAAGCCCGTTTCATTGCACTTAGGATCAGTATAACTGTCAGCATAAGTTGTGGTATGTATGTACCGGTAGTTTAAACTTTTGGGGGGCAGTGATAGCTTGGTGGGCAGTTCCACAGTCTTGTAATCCTGAGGTTATGGATTTGAGCTCAGGTTGCATTAGGAAGGCCAGCCAGTATAAAACAATTGCCAAATCTTTCATGCATTTTGCTTGCTGTGGCAACACTTGCAGAATGGAGCAGCTGAAAGAAGTTAACTTGTGCAGTTGTAACTTTTTTTGATTTATAACTACAAACCGGATTCCAAAAAAGTTGGGACACTAAACAAATTGTGAATAAAAACTGAATGCAATGATGTGGAGATGGCAAATGTCAATATTTTATTCGTAATAGAACATAGATGACAGATCAAAAGTTTAATCTGAGTAAATGTAACATTTTAAAGGAAAAATATGTTGATTCAAAATTTCACAGTGTCAACAAATCCCAAAAAAGTTGGGACAAGTAGCAATAAGTGGCTGGAAAAAGGAAATTGAGCATATAACGAACAGCTGGAAGACCAATTAACACTAATTAGGTCAATTGACAACATGATTGGGTATAAAAAGAGCTTCTCAGAGTGTCAGTGTCTCTCAGAAGCCAAGATGGTAAGAGGATCACCAATTCCACCATTGTTGCGCAGAAAGATAGTGCAGCAATACCAGAATGGTGTTACCCAGCGTAAAATAGCAAAGTCTTTTAAGTTATCAGCAAAGCTGGGCACCGCTAATTAAAAAATTAGTTCCACAATTTCTAAAACGCTTATTAATTTTTTTAGGTCCACAATTTCAAAAGCACAAATATCTTATGAAAATTAGGGGAAGCTAATCTAATCCGCTATTTATATATTTCTATATTATATATATATATATATTTATATATAGTCAAAGTCAAAGTCAACTTTATTGTCAGATCTGCAATATGTACTGTACAGGACATACACAGGACCGAAATTGCGTTTCTCTCAGTCCCTCGGTGCAACAGTAAACATCTAAACATTGAAACACTGAACATATAATAATAGACATAAGCATAAAATAGTAAAACTAACACTGTCCTGAGTTTTTGCATAGTGGTATAAGAGTATGAAAATTTACACCAACTCTAAAACTAAAACATTAAACATTCAATGAACATAAAATTTACACCAACTCTAAAGCTAAAACATTAAACATTTAATGAACATAATACTGTCCTGAGTTTTTTGCATACTAGTATAAAAAAAGAGTATAAAAAGTATAACTAAAATAAACTAAAGGTTTCTAGCATTGACATTTGCAAAGTGGCAAAGCAGCGTATGAGTTAATGTACACAGTATATGTATGAGGTAGTAGTTGATGTCGTTATAGAGGCAAAAAGTGGCATATGCAGTAAGGCACATTGGGCATCCCTAAATAAGACCGTTCAGAGCACACTGTATATGTATCAGCAGTGGTGTAGATATTAGAGTAGTGAAAATGTAAACAGTAGTAATTACATGTAAGCAGTAGTAATAAAAGTAAACAGTATTAATAAATGTAAACAGAGAATGTAAACAGTATTATGATTATAGGCAGTGATGTAATACAAACATTAGTGCAAGTATGAGAAGTAGTGCAAACTGTATTAGCACATGACCGAGAGTTTAGTGAATAACCCGTTTGATGACACAGAGTCCAGTGTTAAAATCTTTGTGTTGTGTGGTAATGTGTGAGAAAGTTTTAGAGTTAAGGCAGTTCAAATGGGAGGGGGGGCAGAGCAGGCAGAGTGTTTAGCATCCTGACTGCCTGATGGACAGAGCTGTCTCTCAGTCTGCTGGTTCGAGCCTGGAGACTCCTCAGTCTCCTTCCTGATGGCAGCAGTCTGAAGCAGCTGTGTAGTGGGTGTGTGGGATCACCTGCCATGCAGTGGGCTTTCCGAGTGAGGCGTTTGCTGTGTAAGTCCTGCAGTGAGGGCAAGGAGGTGCCCACGATCTTCTCAGCTGCTCTCACAATGCGCTGGAGGCTCTTGCGGCAGGATGCAGTACATGCACCAAACCACACAGTGATGCAGCTGGTCAGGACACTTTCTATGGCACCTCTGTAGAAGGTGCTCATGATGGGGGTTGAAGCTCCAGCCCTTTTCAGCTTGCGGAGAAAGTAGAGACGCTGGTGAGCCTTCTTTGCCAGTGCTGCAGTGTTCCTGCTCCAGGACAGGTCCTTTGAGACGTGCACTCCCAGGAACTTGGTGCTGTCTACTCTCTCCACTGCGGTGCTGTTGATGGTCAGAGGGGCATGTTGGGCATCCCTCTTCCTGAAGTCCACAACAATCTCCTTTGTCTTCTCCACGTTGAGAGTGAGATTGTTGTGTCCGCACCACAAGGCCAGGCGGCTCACCTCGTTCCTGTAGTCCGTTCATCGTTTATCAATATTTGCACTACACTGCCAACTGAAAAGTAACAAAAATGATCCTAAAAGGATGAAATTACAAAAATCAAAGGATTTATTTAATACTTTACGTACATATATTCTATTCGGCCACGAAATTAACAAAAAATAGAATGATCTTTTAATCCCTAAAACCACGTTTAAATCTCAAATACACGGGTGTGTCGCCACCGCATTTATACAACAGTAACCCAAATACATGAAACTAATGAGTCACCGTCGAATGGTCGACACAAAACACACCTTAAAATCATCCGGCCACGTTAATTTGGCTTGAAACAGCGGGGTTCTCTAAGGATTTATCCATTAGTAACCCAGCACAACCAACCGGCAGACACAGAGTTAGCGTCTATAGGTAGTCAACAGATTTAATGAAAAGTAACTAAAATACATGAAAATAACGACTCACCGTCGAATGGTCATCACAAAACACACAATAAAATCATCCGGCCACGTTAATTTGGCTTGAAACAGCGGGGTTCTTTACGGATTTATGAAGACACCGAGCGCAGCCAGCTAGCCAGTAGCCCCTGAGTTCAACTATGACCCGGAAGCTGTCAAGATGGAATAGTCCATTTTTAGTAGGGGGATAAAGAAATCGACCGTTTTTTTAATTGCTTATTTAATGATCGTTTTCATCGTAACTATAATTATTTTTATGTTAAATGTACATTAACAAGCATGAGCAATGTTAGTGATGTAGGTGACTGCACGGGGCGAGGCGGGGCCGGGGCCACTGCTGAAATGGGACCCCCAGGCATTTACCTACATGGTAGAGCCGAGTCTGTTCTCAGCTCTGCCCCCCTCCCCTCACACCCTTTCCTCCTCTCTGCTGTTTACGGTGGGGAAAAAGGTAAAACAAGCAGCATAAGAGCTTGTAAATAAGTTTATTGGTTTTTACTGATAGATAATTAGTTATTAGCGGTACTGCATTTTAAATAAAAATAGCACAAATCCGCTTATGAATTATAAAAGTTAGTCAATTCACAAAAACGCTGACAAAAAGTTTAGGTCCACTGTAAGCGGAATAGCGCTTTAGCGCTCCCTAGCGTTCATCCGCCCACCTTTGGTTATCAGCATCAACCGTGCATAACATCATCAAAAGATTCAGAGAATCTGGAACAATCGCTGTGCGTAAGGATCAAGGCCGTAAAACTCTACTGGATGCTCGTGATCTTTAAACATCACTGCACCTCAAACAGGAATGCCACTGTCAAGGAAATAACAGAATGGGCTCAGGAATACTTCCAGAAAGCATTGTCAGTGAACACAATCCACCGTGCCATCCGCCGTTGCCAGCTGAAACTCTACAGTGCAAAGAGGAAGCCATTTCTAAGCAAGCTCCACAAGCTCAGACGTTTGCACTGGGCCAGGGGTCATTTAAAATGGAGTGTGGCAAAATGGAAGACTGTTCTGTGGTCAGATGAGTCACGATTTGAAGTTCTTTATGGAACACTGGGACGCCATGTCATCCGGACCAGAGAGGACAAGGATAGCCCAAGTTGTTATCAACGCTCCGTTCAGAAGCCTGCATCACTGATGGTATGGGGTTGCATGAGCGCTTGTGGCATGGGCAGCTTGCATGTCTGGAAAGGCACCATTAATGCAGAGAACTATGTTCAGGTTCTAGAACAACATATGCTCCCATCTAGACGTCATCTCTTTCAGGGAAGACCCTGCATTTTTCAACAAGATAATGCCAGACCACATTCTGCAGCAATCACAACATCATGGCTACGTAGGAGAAGGATCCGGTACTGAAATGTCCAGCCTGCAGTCCAGATCTTTCACCTATAGAGAACATTTGGCGCATCATAAAGAGGAAGGTGCGACAAAGAAGGCCCAAGACGATTGAACAGTTAGAGGCCTGTATTAGACATGAATGGGAGAGCATTCCTATTTCTAAACTTGAGAAACTGGTCTCCTCTGTCCCCAGACGTCTGTTGAGTGTTGTAAGAAGAAGGGGGGATGCCACACAGTGGTAAAAATGGACTTGTCCCAACTTTTTTGGGATTTGTTGACGCCATGAAATTTTGAAACAACATATTTTTCCCTTAAAATGATACATTCTCTCAGTTTAAACTTTTGATCTGTGATTTGTGTTCTATTCTGAATAAAATATTAGATGTTGGCACCTCCACATCATTGCATTCAGTTTTTATTCACAATTTGTTTAGTGTCCCAACTTTTTTGGAATCCGGTTTGTATTGGGCAGCACGGTGGCACAACTGGTAGAGCTGCTGCCTCTCAGCGAGAAGGTTGCCGGTTCAAATCCCGGTCCGGGGCCTTTCTGGGTGGAGTTTGCATGTTCTCCCCGTGCATGCGTGGGTTTCCTCCGGGTACTCCGGTTTCCTCCCACAGACCAAAAAACATGCGTTGTTAGGCTGATTGGTGACTCTAAATTGACCCTAGGTGTGAGTGTGAGAGTGGATGGTTGTTTGGTGTGAGTGAGACAGGTCCCTCTTGTAAATGAGTCCCCCATGACTCAACGAGGCTAGCCTGTATAAATAAAGGTTGAATGTGTGTGTGCATGCAGCACTAAGTTATCCATCATTTCTTTTTATTCTACTTACAAAGTGTCAAGATTTTTACAACATCTCCAATCTTTCTGCAGTTGCTGATTTTTTTAAATGTATTTTTTAGAAATTGGTTGCCTTTTTTATACAACTTTTTAGTGGTGTGCCTGTGCCTAGTTTTTCTAGATACAAATTCACTTATCTCAACACAAAACCTTGGTTGAATGAGAAGTTCGCACCCTGCTGGCAGCCAGGAACACTGCCTTCAAGTCTGGAGACTCAGAAAAGCTGCGGAAGACAAGGAGAGAGCTGGTTGCTGGCATTAAGAGGGCCAAAGCCAAATACAGTATGCACAGAAGATTGAGGGTCATTTCACCTCACAAGACCCTCGGAGCATGTGGAGGGGCATTAAGTGCATAACAGATTAATGTATAAAGGAAGGAGTGAACAATGCCCCAAAGAACCATTTCTGCAACAAACAAAAAAAAAATTTCATTCATAAATTAAGTATCAATGCTAAGAGAAAGGGAAAACTTTTGTTTTCTGTTTAAAATCTTTGTTGTAACATTAATGCACTTTTTTGTTTTAAACCTTTGTAATGGAACACCTGGAGAGCTGGTGCAAAGAGAATAATCTTCACATGAATGTGAAGAAGACAAAGGAGATGATTGTGGACTTCAGAACAAATGATTGAACCTCATTAAAATATGATGAGGAGTCCATATCCTCATGCAGCAAGCTGAGAATAGCAGTGTCATCAGAGAATTTAAAAACATAATTCCCGGGGCAGCTGCTGATGCAATCATTTGTGTAAATGGTGAAGAGGACAGGAGAGGTAACGCAGCCCTGGGGAACCCCAGTGCTGATGGACCTTGGCTCTGATAAGGTTTTATTGACTCTAACAAGCTGTGATCTTTTTGTTAAAAAAGAATAAAACCATTTAATAAGAAGAGGGTTAAGATTCATCTGCTGTAATTTCTTAATAAGCAGGTGAGGCTGTACGGTATTAAAAGCAGAGCTAAAATCTATAAACAGAAGACGGGCGTAGGCCTTTGGGTTTTCAAGATGTTTAAGAGTTAGGTGTGTGATGCCATTAATAGCATCATCTGTACCCCGTCTCTGTCTGTAAGCAAACTGGAAAGGATCAAGACCAGGGTTTATCTCTGATTTCAAGAGGGACGCAACATATTTCTCAAAACACTTCATAACTATTGATGTCAGTGCCACTGGTCTATAGTCATTATTCTCAGATGGACTTGATTTCTTGGGGATCGGAATAATAATTGACTTCTTCCAAAAAGAAGGAACCGTATGTTGGTCAAGTGATTGCTGAAAAATAGGGCACCAGACTGGAGTGAGCTCTTCAGCACAGGTTTTTAAAAGAAAGGCAGAAATACCATCAGGACCAGCAGATTTATTTTTACTAACTCCACTAAACAGTGCCTGAATTTTGTAAGGATTAACTTCCAGTTGGGTACAGGAATCATCAAGATCAATGGACTGAAGAACTTCATCACACTTTGAAGTAGGATCTTGTGTTTCAAACCTCATAAAAAAATTGTTGAGCTCATTAGCTTTTTTAAGATCATCATCTGTGATGAGACACTTTCTCTTTGTAGTCATATTGACTGCTGTTTTCATAGAGTCCCATAACTTTTTTGGATCCTTCAATGCAAAGTTCTTCTCCATAATGTCCCTATGTTTGTTCCTAGCTTCTCTCAGTCTTTGGTCGAGTTCTTTTTGCACTATTTTCAACCCTGTATAGTCCTGTTTTTTAAAAGCTATTTTCTTGCGGTTAATACAGTTCTTAACTTCTTTATTTATATAAGGTTTGTTATTTGGATATACTTTAACCACCTTTTTTGGAACCACACAATCAACACAGAACTTTATGTAATCGGTTATTGTTTCAACAGCAAGATTAATCTCCAGTTTGTTAAAAATGTCCCAGTTTGTGCATAAAAAAGAGCCCTTTAGAGTCTCAATACTGTCTTCGGACCACACAGATACTGTCTTGAGCTGTGGTTTGTTCCTTTTAAGCATAGTTTTGTATGTAGGGATTAGATGCACTGTATTGTGGTCAGAGTTAGAGAGGGGAGGTTTTGGTTTAGAACAATATGCATTCTTTATGTTACCATAGCATTTGTCTAAAACTCTGCTGTCCCGGGTGGCACAGTTAACAAATTGTTCATACCCAGGGAGGGATAACTCTAATTTACAGCTGTTAAAATCCCCCATTATAAAAACAGGAGCTCCAGGTGAGCGGGTCAGTTGATAACTCTAATTTACAGCTGTTAAAATCCCCCATTATAAAAACAGGAGCTCCAGGTGAGCGGGTCAGTTGATCCTGGACACAGTCTGCAATTTGAGCTGCTGCCCGTGCAGCGTTGCCGCTGGGAGGGACGTAAACGGCACAAATTAAAATGTTGCCAAACTCCCTGGGAAGATAATGGGGTCTCAAAGAGAGACACAGCAGCTCAACATTTGAGTTGCATATGGTTTCCCTCACAGTGTGATTTCTGCACCAGGACTCACTGACGTACACGCAGATGCCTCCTCCGCGGCTCTTCCCCGAGTTCTCATTACGGTCCGCCCGAACAGCAGAGAACCCCTCCAGCTCGATAACAGAGTCAGGGATGTCAGATTTGAGCCAGGTCTCCGTGATCACCAGCATGCAGGACTCCCGGTACTCAAAGCATACCTTGGCGTTAATGCGGAGCTCATCCATCTTACTCCTCAGAGAGCGCGCGTTGCAGAGTAAAATGCTGGGCAGANCGCTTATGAATTATAAAAGTTAGTCAATCCGCTGTAAAGCTAACAAATTGTTTAGGTACGCTATAAGCGGATTAGCGCATTAGCGCTCCCTAGCGGTCTGGCGCCCACCTTTGCATATTACAGTACATTAGTTTTAATCGTATTGATATGTAATAAAGTGAAAACACAAATTTTATTGTGATGTGATATTTTCCTATATTAAATAGCACTGTGTTTCTTTCAGAGACCTGTTTGAAATTGAGGGGGTGAAAAGTGTGTTTTTTGGCCCTGACTTTATCACCGTTACCAAAGTAAGCACTAAATGCACTTTTACAGATTCCAGTCGTTTTATTCCTTTTGAAAACTTTTGAGTATGAGATTATGTATGAGACTTTTGTCTTCCTTTCAGACAGACGAGGATGTGGAGTGGACAGACATCACGCGTCAAGCTCGAGAGGCTATTGCCAAGTTCTTTGAGAGCGGTGACCCGATAACAACAGGAACAGTGCACCACGAAAGCAGTGAGTAATCCTTGTGGCTGAGTTTGATTCTAAAACTGAGACTTGTGTAAATATTGCCATGTTTTTCACTTTTTTATTCCAGGTTTTTCTGAGGATGATGATGAAATCGTATCAATGATAAAGGAGCTTTTGGACACCAGAATTAGGTACAAACATGTCAAAGTAATGCAAATTTAAATTATGTTGACAGCTTTTCTTCTGGTTACTTTTTGCTCAGAACTTGCAAGATGTTAAATTTCATTACAGATACCGTTAGTTATATTGAGATAAGTTTGTTAATCTGTCCTTTGTGCTGCTCTGTTCTGTACTAACTGATACGGTTCATGTGTTTCACAAAGACCTACAGTGCAGGAGGATGGAGGTGATGTCATCTTTAAAGGTTTTGAAAATGGCACAGTCAAGTTGAAGCTGGTTGGATCGTGCACAGGATGTCCCAGCTCCACAGTGACTCTCAAAAACGGCATTCAGAACATGATGCAGTTTTATATCCCTGAAGTGAACACAGTGGAGCAGGTGATTGGTGCATCTCTGTTTTGTTTTCTTTGAGGTATTACGGTAGATACTATTAGCAAGACAATGTTTTGCTGTTTTCAGAACATTATTTAATGAATATTTAACTCGTAATATGCTAGAGACATTGGTGAAATTTAGCTTTTTGGGATTTTTCAGATTAGGCTTTACTTAACGAATTAGTGGGAAAAACATTTTAATTTGCTTTTTGTTTTTGACAAAAAATATGATACTACAGTACAGATAAAAACCATCTAAGAGAAAACTGGATGTATTTTTTTTATACTCTGGGTTTAGTTTTTCAGGGTATCCGCGGGGTTGTAAAAGGTAGTAAATAAAATTAACACAAATTACGGCCATTAAAAAGTAATAAATGTTACTTTTAAACCTACACAACTATAGTTTTCTAAATTTATGTTCGAGTAGGACCTAGCTAAAACACTGACGTCATATCGTCAGTCAGTGTGCGTTGTTCGCACCTACAGCTGGCCGAGGCGAGGCTTTTTGTCATGTCTATAAAAAGAAACAGGAAAGAGCAACGCGGCTTGATCCTCCGACATTTAACAAGAAAAGTACCTGAACAATTATTTTTTAGCTCGAAATTATAGCAAAGGTGTGTCTCAGTCTATCATTTTCTTAATAAATGCACTTTAATGGTCAAATCAGATTAATTTAAAAAAAGTTTTGCTGCCTGTGTCCTCTGTGAACGCGCAGAGGATGAGAAGCAGGAAAGAGGAACGCGGCTCGTTTCTCCGACATTTAACAAGAAAAGCACCTAAACAATTATTTTTTAGCTCGAAGTTATAGCAAAGGTGTGTCTCAGTCTGTCATTTTCTTAATAAATGCACTTTAATGGTCAAATTAGCTGCATTTCACCGGGGCGGTGCAGCCGGATTGACGGTTCCAAGCAGAGAGGTGGGGAGAATATGGCAGGCTGATTGAGTCATTAATAGCTGGTGAAGATTCTGAGTCATCCAGGACATGGTAAATTCTAAAAAGTGCAATAGAAAAACAATAAAGTATAAAGTATAGTATAATAAATAAAGTCCAGTTGTTTTTGTCTTGAACTTTTTTAAATTTGTCATTATAGGCACGTTTTCCTATTACATGATACAACAGCCAACAGCATGCCATACAACTATTACTACTCTGGGACCATCAAGTACTGCTGTTTTTTTCTTCTTCCAGTCAGAATGAATGGAAACGGTCATATCTCAGTCAAAAAATGGTTTATAAAAATGGGGAAAAAAAATCCATAAATATGTCACTTCGGCCTATAAGTTGCAAAGCATGTAAATTATGCAAAAAAATGCGACTTACAGGATGAAAAATACAGTAGTTACCATTTTTCTCCCTCTCTTTTTGAATTGTGCATGTTTTCAGTGTTGAATTCTTTTAATTAAACTGTTCTCTTTTCAAGTTTACAGTTTTTCGTTTGCCATTAGAGATATATTATGTGTGGGAACAATTAAACTTTTTGTCAAAGTCAAAGTCAACTTTATTGTCAGAACTGCAATATGTACAGGACATACACAGGATTGAAATTGCGTTTCTCTCAGTCCCTCGGTGCAACAGTAACCATCTAAACACTAAAACATTTAATAAACATAAGCATAAAATAGTAAAAGTGTAACACTGTCCTGAGTTTTTTCATAGTAGTATAAAAGTATGAAAATTTACACCAACACTGAAACACCAAACACCCCTAAAACACCAAACACCCAATGAACATAAGCATAAAATGAAATAATAAAAGTGTAATACTGTCCTGAGTTTTTTCATAGTAGTATAAAAAATATAAAAAGTATATCTATAAAATAAACTGAAGGTTCTAGCATTGACATTTGCAAAGAGTGGCACAGCAGCATATGAGTTAATGTACACAGTATATGTATGAGGTAGTTGATGTTGGTATAGAGGCAAAGTGGCATATGCAGTAAGGCACATAAGGCACATTTGGCATCCTTAGATAAGGCTAGTCAGAGAATACTGTATATGTATCAGCAGTAGTGTAGATATAAAAGTAGTGTAAATGTAAACAGTAGTAATAAATGTAAAACAGTAGTAATAAATGTAAACCGTATTAATAAATGTAAACAGTGAATGTAAACAGTAGTATGACTATAGGCAGTAATGTAATACAAACAACACAGGTCACATGACCTGAGGTGAACTGACGGACCAACATAGGTCACATGACCTGAGGTCAAGTGACGGACCAACATAGGTCACATGACCTGAGGTCAAGTGACGGACCAACACAGGTCACACAACATGAAGTCAACTGACGGACCAACATAGGTCACATGACATGAGGTCAACTGAGGGACCAACACAGGTCACATGACCTGAGGTCAAGTGACAGACCAACACAGGTCACATGACCTGAGGTCAACTGACGGACCGACATAGGTCACACGACATGAAGTCAACTGATGGACCGACACTGGTCACTCGACATGAGGTCAACTGACGGACCGACACAGGTCACATGACCTGAGGTCAACTGACGGACCGACACAGGTCACATGACCTGAGGTCAAGTGACGGACTGACACAGGTCACATGACCTGAGGTGAACTGATGGACCAACACAGGTCACATGACCTGAGGTCAAGTGACGAACCAACACAGGTCACATGACCTGAGGTCAACTGACACAATGACACAGGTCACATGACATGAAGTCAACTGATGGACCGACACAGGTCACATGGCATGAGGTCAACTGATGGACTGACATAGGTCACATGACCTGAGGTCAACTGATGGACCGACACAGGTCACATGGCATGAGGTCAACTGACGTACCAACACAGGTCACATGACCTGAGGTCAACTAACACAACGACACAGGTCACATGACATGAAGTCAACTGATGGACCGACACAGGTCACATGGCATGAGGTCAACTGACGTACCAACACAGGTCACATGACCTGAGGTCAACTGACACAACGACACAGGTCACATGACCTGAGGTCAAGTGACGAACCAACACAGGTCACATGACCTGAGGTCAACTGACACAACGACACAGGTCACATGACATGAAGTCAACTGATGGACCGACACAGGTCACACGGCATGAGGTCAACTGACGTACCAACACAGGTCACATGACCTGAGGTCAACTGACGGACCGACACAAGTCACATGACCTGAGGTCAAGTGACGAACCAACACAGGTCACATGACCTGAGGTCAACTGACAAAACGACACAGGTCACACGACATGAAGTCAACTGACGGACCGACACAGGTCACATGACCAGAGGTCAACTGATGGACCGACATAGGTCACATGACCTGAGGTCAACTGACGGACCGACACAGGTCACAGGACCTGAGGTCAAGTGACGGACCAACACAGGTCTTATGACCTGAGGTCAACTGACAAAACGACACAGGTCACACGACATGAAGTCAACTGACGGACCGACACAGGTCACATGACCTGAGGTAAACTGACGGACCGACACAGGTCACATGACCTGAGGTCAAGTGACGGACCAACATATGTAGCCCACTGAAAGGGACCGGGGGATTTAGAAGCCAAGTTCACTTGCGCAAAAAAGCGCAGCCTTAGTCAAATTGGTTAAGCGTGCCCCCTCCTGTGGTGCGCCAGTAATGGCCTTATTTACAAAACAAAAGCGCCTGTTAACAGCTCATTATAGGATGTTAGCTAAAATCCTTTGGGTCACTCGACCCGTCTCTGGGTTCCAAAGGTAGAAATGTTGAATGACCCTTCTCTTAATAAGAGTCAACAACAACAGAAGCAATTGGTGGAGGTGTACAAGCAGTTAGCTTTGTTATCTCAGAGCGTACAAAATGTTGGTGAGACAAACAGTTGCACAGAAATAGAAGAAAAAAACGACACCGCCTCCATATGTCAAGGCCACCGCTCCACCTGCACCATCAGCAGGCCAGTACCCCCTGTTTCCAAGAAGGAGAGGTCAGAGGAGGTTTGAGGAGGAT
>JBBPBX010018343.1:20905-45726 GCA_038048925.1 Garcialebias charrua | reverse complement strand
GGCACGGCTGAACGCCAGATTGCACTGAAGCAGAAAGCCCCCACACTTTCTTTTATCACCCTCAAACAATTCTGAAGGCTTGTTATCAGGTTCTTTGACATGTTGAATGTGTCTGGTTCCTGTGGGGTCCATAGTTGTAGGCTGTTTGGGAGAAGAAGAGGGATTATTGTTTGTCCTTTGTTGGAGAGAAAAAAACTATACTACCCAGTTTAAGGAGATTATCCTGCATTATTTCTTTCTGTTTCAGAACTTGTTGTAGGACCAGAGTTAGGGAGTCTTTCCCCTGACTACTACCTGGTTGAAGTGGTTCTTCCCCAGTCATGCCAGAGGGGTCAGTTTGGCTGGGACAAACTATCATGGTGTCATTTCTAGGACCCCAAAGTGGCAGACCGAGAAAGAGTACACAACAACCAGGAATACAAACATGTGTTCTTTATTTACAGGTGCAGTTGGAGGGAAAAAGTTTTAGTTTTCAGGAGAAAGAACCAGAGGAGAGTTGAGGTCCTAGTTTCAATGATGAGATGGTGTAGGTGAGGAGCGGTGGAGAGAGGAACAGGTAGACCCAGTATTTGTAGAACTGCTGATGAGACTGGACTCTTGGTGTTTCTGCAGGTGCACCCGAGAGTGCTGAAAGAAGCCTGTGGAAGGACTTCAGAGAAGCAGGACATGGAAGTCCCGTAGGCAGAAGTTGTCCCAGCACTGAAGAGGTGCCTAGCCGTTGCTTAAGTAGGCCACCAGAATCAGTCCTCCTCAGGTAGCAACAGGTGGGTCTCATCAGGATAATTAGAAGTGTGCTATGGAGAGAATGAGAGAGACAAAACAGGGAGATACCAGGAATCCTACAACCAACCTTTCAAAACGCAAAGAATCCTGCAGGTCCAGTACACCCGAACCGGTCCTGGTTTACTTTTTCAGCGTCTCCTGTTGTTCGCTTGGATCTTCAGGAGTAGCGGCACTTCCTGGCTGATTTTCAGAATAAAACATCCTGAATAAAACATCCTGATCCTCGGTTCTGGAAGCCACTTATCAGAACCGGGTCGTATTAGAACCACAGCTGACAGCCAGTTTCAGCGCAGAATATGCGTTTGATTTCTGTTTATAATGTAAAATGCCACACACATGATCTTTGCAGATGTAAAACAGTGACAGTGAAGTTATAACACCGGCTGACATGTCACGTACCAACCTATGTAAATTGGAAGCTGAGATAACGCCCACACATACCTGAGATAACATACCCATCCTATGTAAATTGACGAATCAACACATCACAGCTTAACAGTAGGGGGTTTGTTAAGGTCTTTGTTACTCTAATTCACAGAAGCAGCTACTCTGTTCTCAACAGGTGTGAACTGTCTGGAATCAGATTTAAAGCTGCATTATATGTCTTTGAAAGTTGAAACCTGAGCCCCCCTCGGTTAAGAGAAGGCTTTTCCCTTTTAACATACACAGCTTCTTTCACCCCCCTCTCAAACCACCTGTGCTCTCTGTCCAAAATGTGCACATTCTGGTCCTCAAATGAGTGTCCCTTGTCCGTGAGGTGGAGGTGAACAGCTGAGTTTTGTTCAGAGGAGGTAGCTCTCCTATGTTGGGACATTCGTCTGTGAAGAGGCTGTTTAGTTTCCCCAATGTAGAGGTCTGGGCAGTCCTCGTTGCACGGGGCAGCATAAACTACACCACTCTGTTTGTGTGTAGGTGTTTTGTCCTTAGGATGCACCAGTCTCTGTCTGAGAGTCCTGCTGGGTCTGAAATGTACTGGGATGTTGTGTTTGTTGAAAATCCTTCTGAAATTCTCTGATAGTGATTTCAGTCTCCAAGCCATTCCATAAGCCAATTCCTTGAATTGAGGTTGACCGACCCTTTAAACTGGTTCTATATTGTGGTTTAATAAATATTTCTATTCCCTTAAGATTATAACAACTTCGCCGTTTAACAAAACGCATCTGGATATTTACAGGCAGTTGATTTTTATGAGCTCTATACATAACTAATAAAATATTATAATCCACCAAGTCCTGGAACTTCAATAATTTCAATTGATCAAATAAGGTGTTAGAAGGGTGACAATAATGTTTTCCAGTGATTATTCTAACAGCTCTTTTTTGTAGCAAAAAAATAGGCTGTGTAAATGTTTTACAAGCTTTCCCCCAAACAACAATGCAATAAATCAAATGAAACAATAATTGTATTATACAACAAATAAAAAACCCTGAGGGACTCCACATGTAATATTGCAAAGGTCGGATCTTACATCATTTATCTGCACAAATTGTTTTCTATTTTTCAAATAACTAGATACCCATTGCATTGCTGGTCCTCTGATACCGTATTTACTCAATTTGTCAATGAGAATATCATGATCAATAGTATCGAAAGCTTTCTTTAAATCCACAAAAACACTTAGACAATTTTGCTTTTGGTCAATAGCAGTAGTTATGTGTTCCATAAATTCCATGATAGCCATTGACGTTGAGTTTTGTTTTCTGAATCCATATTGACTGTTACTCAAGATATTTTGTTTATCAATGAATTCATCTAATTTTAGCACAAATAATTGTTCTAAAATCTTCGAAAACTGTGGCTATAGGGATATTGGTCTATACTTGTTGAATATACCTTTATCACCATCTTTAAAGAGAGGTACTATTTTAGCAGTTTTCATATTTTCTGGAAATGTTCCTGTCGGAAACGATAAATTACATATATATGTAAATGGCTCAATGATATGGCTCATTATATTCTTCACAAGCTTCATGTCCATATCAACCCAGTCTTTGGATCTCTTGTCTGAAAAAGTTTTAACCACATTCATTATTTCTTCTTTGTCGATTTCCTTAAGATAAATACTATTTACACAGTTAATAATTGAATGGTTCACTGTATCATTTACCTTAGGTATTTTATCTGCAAGGACTGATCCAACATTCACAAAGTATTGATTTAATTAGTTTGCAATTTCAATATCATCATGAATTTCATCATTATCCTTTACAAAATGTTGTGAGATACCAGTCTTTGACCTATGATTCTTCAGAACATCATTCATTACTCGCCATGTAGCTTTCATATCACAGTTACTTTTACTTAATAAACCACTATAATATTCCTTTTTGTGTTTCCATATAATCCCAACTAATTTGTTTTTATACCTGCCTTGCTCCTCGCTGCCGCAGAAAGAGAGGTCGACGTGGGACCCAAGCCCTCTCTCTGCCTGATCCAGTTCCTCTAGCCCCATCGCCTGATCCAACTCTCCTGGCCCTATCAACTGCTACGGTTTCTCTGGTCTCACCGCCTACTCTGGTCCGTCTGGTCTCACCACCCGCTCCGGCTCTTCTGGTCTTGCCGCCCACTCTGGCTCTTCTGGTCTCGCCACCCGCTCCGGCTCTTCTGGTCTCTCCGCCCGCTCCGGCTCTTCTGGTCTCGCCGCCTACTCTGGCTCTTCTGGTCTCGCCGCCTGCAGACCTCACGTCGGACTCGCCGCCTACAGACCCCACGTTGGACTTAACGCCTGCAGATCCCACGTCGGACTCTCCGCCTACAGACCCCACGTCGGACTCACCGCCTGTAGACCCCACGTAGGACTCACCGCCTGCAGACCTTACACCGGACTCGCCGCCTGCAGACCTCACGCCGGACTCGTCGGCTGCAGACTCATCGGCTGCAGACTCATAGGCTGCAGGCTCATCGGCTGATTCGACGGCTGCAGACTCATCGGCTGATTCGACGGCTACAGACTCATCGGCTACAGACTCATTTGCTGATTCGACGGCTGCAGACTCATCGGCTACAGACTAATTGGCTGATTCGACGGTTGCAGACTCATCGGTTACAGACTCCTCAGCTACAGACTCATCGGCTGATTCGACGGCAGCACACTCATCGGCTACAGACTCATCGGCTGATTCGACGGTTGCAGACTCATCGGCTGCAGACTCCTCGGCTGCAGACCCCTCGGCTGCAGACTCATCGGCTGTAGACTCATCAGTTGCAGATTCATCGGCTGCAGTCACCTTGCATGACGACTCCTCGCCTGACGACTCCTCGGCGTCCGACGGATCCTCGGCGCCCGACGACTCTTCAGCGCCCGACTCCTTGCCCGACAACTCTTCAGCACCCGACTCCTTGCCTGATGACTCTTCGGTGCCCTACTCCTCACCCAACGATCATTGGCGCCCGACTCCTCATCAGTGCCCGACTCCTCACCCAATGACTCATCGGCGCCCAACTCTTTGCCCAACGACTCATCGGCGCCCAACGACTCACAGGCGCCCGATGACTAATCGGCTACGTACTCTTCGCCTGACGACTCCTTGGCACCTGATGACTCCTCGGTGCCCGACTCCTTGGTGCCAGACTCCTCTGCGCCTGACTCCTCTGCGCTCGACTCCTCGCCTGATGACTCTTCGGTGCCCGACTCCTTAGCACCTGACTCCTCGCCTGACGACACATTTTTGCCCGACTCCTCGCCTGACGACTCTTCGGCGCCCGACTCCTCGCCTGACGACTCTTTGGCGCCCGACAACTCTTCGGCTCCAGACGATTCATCGGCGCCCGACTCTTCACCCGAACTCTCATCGGCTGTCGACTCTTCGCCCCACCAGTCATTGGCTACTGACTCTTCGCCCGACCTCTCATCGGCTACCGACTCTTCACCCAACCTTTCATCGGCTGGACCCCCGTCTGACCCACCAGCTGGCAGCACCAACATCTCTGGTCCAGCAGCTGACCCAGCAGCAACTGAAGCCCCGTCTAACTCTGCCCATGTCCCATCTGACCTAGCAGCTGCCAGCACTGCCATCTCTGGCTCCGTAGCTGCTAGTACTGTCATCTCTGGCTCAGCAGCTGCTAGCATGGCCCCGTTCTGTCCTTCTTTGAACTCTGGTCCTGCTCTGGATGGTCTCCTGCCGATTATTCGCTCGACCTCACATTGGCTACCGACTCTTCGCCCGACCTCTCATCGGCTACCGACTCTTCACCCAACCTTTCATCGGCTGGACCCCCGTCTGACCCCGTAGCTGTAAGCAACAGCTGACCCCGCAGCAGCTGAACCCCCTGTCTGACTCTACCCATATCCCGTCTGACCCAGCAGCTGTCAGTACCTCCATCTCTGGCCCAGCAGCTGCCAGCACCGCCATCTCTGGCCCAGCTGCTACCAGCACCGCCATCCCTAGCCCAGCTGCTGCCAGCACTGCCATCTCTGGCTTAGCAGCTGCTAGCACCCCCATCTCTGGCTCAGCAGCTACCAGCACCCCCATCTCTGGCCCAGTGGCTGCCAGCACCCCTATCTCTGTCCCCATTCGGTCCTTCTTTGAACTCTTGTCCCACCCTGGATGGTTCCTGGTCTGTCCACCTGAACTCTGGTCCCACTCAGGACAGTCCCCGAGCCGTCCACCTGAACTCTGGTCCTGCTTCTTAACTTTGGCCTTGCTCTGGGCGGTCCTCGGGCTATCCCTTGCTTTGAACGTTGCCCAGGGCCGTTCATATGTATTTGTGTTTTGGTTCCTCCTTGCTCCCAGGTCTAGCCCCGTCAGTTTTTGTTCAGATTTTTTTTGCCCTCCGTCCTTGCGTTTCCCCCGTCCTCCCACCCGTTCTGTGCTTTTTGTTCCTAGGGGACGTCAGGAGCCATCCCTTGAGAGGGGGGTTATGTCACAGTCTGTCCATTAGCTGTCTGGTGTTACTGTGTTTCCCCTCTTTGTACTTGTTTGTGTTTATTTCATTCTGCCCTTTATGCTTTTGTTGTGCTCTTTTTGTGATTTCTGTTTCTTGTACTTTGTTATTGTTGTGCTTTGTCTCTGTTGTCATTTTCTCACTCACTCCTCAGTCTGCCTCTCCAGCCTTTAATCATTCACACCTGTCCCTCATCAGTTACCTGTCTAGCTGCACTCATTATCCACTCTACCTCTGCTGTATAAAAACTCCTTCCATCCACCTTCAAACCATCCGGTCATTGTTCTGTCTTGTTCTGTCTGCACAGATGTCATGGTCCTCCTGTCTCTGTCCCCCATCCGAGTCTGTACCTGTCTTGTTTTTCCTGCCTGTTCCTGTTCTTGTAAGTTTTTGCTGCTATGTCAGCATTTTGTTTTTGTTGTTTAAAATAAATTATTTTTATTTTAAAACTCCTGCCTCGTTCACCTGCTTGCAAATGGGTTCGAAACTAAAGGATTGTGAAAGGGAGGCCCAGACTTCCCTCTCCCCAGCCACTTGGGCCAGCTCCTCCGTGGGAATCCGAAGGCGTTCCCAGGCCAGCCGAGAAACATATGCCCCTTTTCCACGGGTCGGATATTACGTCATATGTGCGTCGCAGACACCCACTTTACGCCTTCTCCACCGGATATTCCGAGCTACGCCGCGCCAGATTTTTGGTGTGGTTTCAGAGGGGTGACAACCCGTGCTCACCCGCGCCGGAAGGAGAATTCTGTGTGGACTTGAGCTGTTTTTCACGGAAGCGAGGGAAGCGAACACGGAAGGACATTACATGAATAACACGGTAAAAACAATTATTTGTTTTTAAAATTATAGCAAAGATGGGTCTTCAGCTGAACTTGTCCTTAATAAAATCACGTACTGCTCAAAACTGCAGGATTTTAAAAAGTAGGATCGCCACGAGCAACGCGCGCAGGCGGCTTTGTGTCTTTAAAATGTAGCTCAATGAACAGATATAAAAATATATTTCATAGCTGACTTTATAGTACGAGGGCTCCTGAGCTCAACCACTCTTTAATAATGTCACGTAGTGGTCAAATCTGCTGCATTTAAAGTAGGTTCGCTTTGACTTCTTCCAAACATGTGCGTGCACTACGAAAATAAATTATAAAAATTCAAATATTAATTCAAATAACTCCAACGGGTTATAGTCAGTACATGAACATCTTGTGATTACACTGTGTTAGTTTGGATAATATAAGTGGTGTGGTTTTTGAGGTACTTCATGATAAGTGTTACAAAGTACTATGGCGAAAATAATTGAAGCTAGCTTGACACATGTATGTCTATAAAACATTGAATATTAATTCAAATAACTCCAACAGGTCTGGTCCGTCTGGTCTCACCACCCGCTCTGGCTCTTCTAGTCTTTATAGTACAGTCAGTACAGGAACATCTTGTGATTACACTGTGTTAGTTTGGATAATATAAGTGGTGTGGTTTTTTAGGTACTTCATGATAAGTGTTACAAAGTACTATGGCAAAAATAATTGAAGCTAGCTTGACACATTTATGTCTATAAAACATTGAATATTAATTCAAATAACTCCAACGGGTTACAGTCAGTACATGAACATCTTGTGATTACACTGTGTTAGTTTGGATAATATAAGTGGTATGGTTTTTTAGGTACTTCATGATAAGTGTTACAAAGTACTATGGGGAAAATAATTGAAGCTAGCTTGACACATTTATGTCTATAAAACATTGAATATTAATTCAAATAACTCCAACGGGTTACAGTCAATACATGAACATCTTGTGATTACACTGTGTTAGTTTGGATAATATAAGTGGTCTGGTTTTTTAGGTACTTCATGATATGTGTTACAAAGTACTATGGCGAAAATAATTGAAGCTAGCTTGACACATTTATGTCTATAAAACATTGAATATTAATTCAAATAACTCCAACGGGTTACAGTCAGTACATGAACATTTTGTGATTACATTGTGTTAGTTTGGATAATATAAGTGGTGTGGTTTTTTAGGTACTTCATGATATGTGTTACAAAGTACTATGGCGAAAATAATTGAAGCTAGCTTGACACATTTATGTCTATAAAACATTGAATATTAATTCAAATAACTCCAACAGGTTAGTCAGTACATGAACATCCTGTGATTACATTCTGTTAGTAAAAAAAAACAGTTTCTGGACTAAATTAACCACATTTTTCTTTTACAGTCAACAGAAGAAAATCACCAGAATTCAACAACCTGTGTCGTCTTCTGGAGGAAGCCGTGAGACACCAGATGGAAATTTGTTACTTCTGTTTGTCACTTCAAACTTTTCCTATTAAACGTTATATTTTCTTAAGTGGTGTCCTGGAACATTCAATTTCCTAAACTTATTTTACAATGTGAAGTGTGTATAGTGTTTAAATCCATACTGGAAGTTAAGAGAACTTTCCATTTGCATTTGACCTTTAAAGAATCATAACATAAAGATTATTAGAATCTGCTCAACTGTTATTACGTTATAAATTATTTGGTTCTAGGATGAAGTCAGACAAAAACAGTCAAAAGTGGCCAAAGTCCTTTGGACAGTTTAAAGTTAAAGTTCACAGACCATCCATCTACCCATCCATCATCCATCCATCATCTGCGCCCAGCAGCAACTTTACCAGGGAGACACAGGCATCAACATCCACCCCTTCAGCTCCTCAAGGTGTTCACAGACCATCCATCCATCCATCATCTGCGCCCAGCAGCATGCTTTGCCAGGGAGACACTGGCAGTTTCAAAGATCACAGTGTGATGTTTTAAATCAATCATCTTTATTTGTAAAGCACATTTTAAAAACCACAGGGTCAACCAAAGTGCTGTACAATAACATAAAAGACAAGTTAATTAAAAACTATAAAAAGCATACAAAAATAAATAAATACATATACCAGTCTTACTGCAGGTGTGTTAACATGCCATAAAAGATAAGATTATGTGTTAAAAGCCAAGGAATAAAAGTGTGTTTTTAAATAAGATTTAAAAACAGGAAGAGAGAAGGCCTCTCTGACACTGAACACTTCCACAGCCTGGGAGCAACAAGGCCAAACGCTCTGTCACCTCTGAGTTCATCCTAGTTTTGAGGACTGTCAGCAGCAACTGGTCAGCTGATCTGAGATCGGGGAGGGCAGGAAGGTTGAAGCAGCTCAGACAAATGTGGTTTTGCAACTTTATCAAGCACCTTGTTTGTTTGTTTGTTTGTTTGTTTGTTTGTTTATTCATTTCATTTCCATTAAAAACAATACAAATTTCAAGAGAAAAAAAATATAAAATACCTATAAAATGAAAGGCGACAGAAGAAGAATCATACCTGTCAAGTTTTGGATTTAAAAATAAGGGAAATTTTCTGCCGGGTACTCCGAGCCATCCCACTACCCAACCAAAGTCCAGGACCCCTTACATTTTAAGACAGGTTTACAAGAAATCTAAAATAACTACCTATCAGCCACTTACAAACCAGTTATGTTTGTGTGTCTATCTAACATTCAAACCTATTTTGTGAAAAGGATTAGTTGCTATAATTTAAAGGGAATGGAAATGTTTGTTAAACCTAAGTTTAGAACCAGTTTAAAGGGTAGGTCTACTACAATAAGAGGAATTGATCTTTGGAATGGACTAGAGGACAATGTAAAAAATGTGAAGTCCATACTAATATTTAAGAAAATGATTAAAACTATTTTATTGAAGAGTTACATTTAAGTTGATTCTAATATAACAAATTATATTAGATATTTTGATGTGACTGTATATCTCTGATGAGACTGTATTATTTTGTATTACAAATAAGTATATTTATGTTTGAATTGATAGTTTGAATTGATTGTTTGATAAGGAGCAGATATGATAAGAAATGTTTTCTTCTTCTGCTTCCTTTCATTTTATGTTATGTTTAATTTTTCTTTTTAAAAAATTGTCATTGTTTTTAATATGAAATGAATAAAATTATACAATACAATACAATACAATGTGATCACAATCTGATAGGCCTACCTTTGTGCTTGACGGATTTTTCATGCAGTCGGACACTGCGGTAAAGTTAGTTTTACGTTGGAAGTTGGATATTCGAGCTCCGTGGCTTCAGGGGTGCGTTGCTCTCGTCAGTCCGCTTCATGGAGTCTGATTTCGGCAGTCTGACGGACACCGTTCCTTCCCCCATGAGACACTAAAGTCGCAGTTACAAATCTTACAAAACGCGTAATTGTGCCCCCCACCCTACTCTTCTTTTAGGAAAAGTAAATTCGCTGTCCCATTTTTCAAGATATTTACACAAAGTCTTAACTTTTTTGGCAGGGACGCCTTTTCTCTCGTTACATTCATCCATCTCTGGTGTGTTTTTCCAGGTTTGCTGCTCCCGCTGCCAGCACAAACATTGCAAGAACTTCCACCGAGGCTACTGCAGGTGGCAGTTCTCGCGAGGCTAGTGACATAATTCAGAGGCACTGGAATGTTTTTTTTTTTAAAGAATATTATAATACGGGAAATTTCCGGGAAAATAATCATTCGGGATGACGACAGGAAAGAGGGGTAAAATACGGTAGTTTCCCAGCCAAAACGGGAGACTTGACAGGTATGAAGAATTAAATCTTATCAATTCTGCCCCTTCTCAACAAAATCAATTCAAACAATCAATTCAAGCAATAATCACAAATAATACAACAAAACCCAAAACATATCACAATTATTCTTTATAGTTTTCGCTAATATTAACTAACTTAAATGTATCTCGTCAGCATTATATTCTTTATCCTTTTCTTAAATACAAATAATGATTCCTCATTTTTAATATCATTATTCAAACCATTCCATAGATCAATTCCCCTCATTAAAGTAGACCTACCCCGCAAACTTGTTCTAAACTTTGGCTTAACAAAAATATCAGTTCCTTTTAAATTATAGCAACTGCTCCTTTTTACAAAATACTCTTGTACGTTCGATGGTAAATTGTGATTCTGAGCCCTGTACATTAGTAATAGAATAAAGTAGTCTACCAAATCATAAAACTTGAGTAATTTCAGTTGATGAAATAAAATACTTGAAGGATGACAATAATGTTTTCTTGAGATAATTCGTACAGCTCTTTTTTGTAAAATAAAGATAGATTTGGTTGCAGTTTTACAAGCTGTACCCCAGACACCAATACAATAAATTAAATTTGGCACAACAATTGTATTATACAGTAAACACAAAGCCTTGTCTGTCAGTAAGTCCCTCGTTTTATATAGTACTGCCATGGACTTAGACATTTTAGTTCTTACAAAATTTATATGTTTTTTCCATGACAATTTATCATCGATAATCACACCCAAAAACTTTACTTCATTCACTCTTTGTATCTCCACACCATCAATCTTGAAAAGAAAATCCATAGTTGACTTTTTTTTACTAAATATCATATAATTAGTTTTTTCCACGTTCAGTGATAACTTGTTTAATTTAAACCAAGTTTGAATTTTGTCAAACTCCATCTTCATTAATTCAAACGTCTGATTCAAGTCTCTACCCGAGCATAAAAAAGTAGTGTCATCTGCAAATAAAACACACCTTAGAATCCCAGACACCTTAATTAAATCATTTACATATAAAATAAACAACTTAGGGCCAAGCACTGAACCTTGTGGTACTCCACACGAAATACTGCATAGTTGAGATCTCACATCATCAATTTGTACAAACTGTTTTCTGCCCTTCAAATAACTAGATATCCACTGTATGGCTAGACCTCTAATACCGTACTGTTGCAATTTTTCAAGTAAAATGGTGTGGTCAATGGTGTCAAAAGCCTTTCTCAAATCAACAAACAGACCCATACAATACTGCTTATCATCTATTGCTGAAGTAACCTCTTCTATCAGTTCCATAAGAGCCAAACTTGTCGAATTATTTGATCTAAAACCATACTGACTATTACTCAAGATATTGTTTTTATCAAGAAACTTGTCCAGTCTGGACACAAATAATTTTTCAAGGATTTTTGAAAACTGTGGCAACAAAGAAACAGGTCTATAATTATTAAATAAACATTTCTCCCCATTTTTAAAAATTGGAACCACCTTTGCAATTTTCATTTTTTCAGGGAATATACCTTTAGAAAGTGATAAATTACAGATGTGTGTAAATGGCTCTATAATATGACTTATTATCTCCTTCACAACCATCATATCCAAATCATCACAGTCTTTAGATCTTTTATCAGTAAATTGTCCAACAACCTTCATTATTTCTTCTTTAGTGGTTCCATTTAAAAACATACTGTTTACAC
This sequence comes from Garcialebias charrua, assembly GCA_038048925.1. Lineage (NCBI taxonomy): Eukaryota > Metazoa > Chordata > Actinopteri > Cyprinodontiformes > Rivulidae > Garcialebias > Garcialebias charrua. Next base: position 33,758 of record JBBPBX010018343.1, on the reverse strand, counting down.
AACCACTGATTAAATAACTCACGTTTTCATCTATTTTAGGAATTGAGGTTGCAAGATTAGATCCCACATTTACAAAATAATTATTGAAACCATTTACAATTTCTTTGTCATCATGAATTTCTACATTATTTTCCACAAAATGTTGTGACAATCCCATGTTACCCTTATGTTTATTTAGAACACTGTTAATTACTCTCCATGTCGCCCTCATATCACCACTGCATTTATGTAATAATTGACTATAGTATTCCCTCTTATGTTTTCTTATAATCCCTACTAACTTATTTTTGTACTTTTTATATTTTTCTTCAGCATCCTGTGTTCTAGACTTTATGAAACGTGAATATAGATTATTCTTTTTTTACATGCATTCTTTAATCCATTAGTCATCCAAGGATGATCTACTTTTTTATCCTTAATGTAGATTTTCTGCATACAATTTTTTTAAACAAATTTTCAAGGATCCTCATAAATTCATCGTAAGATTTGTTTACGTCATCAACATAAACTTCATCCCATTTTTGTATGTCTAGATCTTCTTTGAATTTGTCTAATGCTTTTTTTGATGTATTTATTATATTATGTTTTCTTTTAATTGTTGTTGGTTTACTATCATCACTTTTGTAAATTGAAAAAACCGGTAAATGATCACTGATATCCATCATCAATATACCACTTATCACCTCCCCATCTGTTATGTTTGTGAATATATTGTCAATTAATGTTGCACTTTGGGTAGTAATTCTCGTCGGATTTGATATTAACGGATATAGATTTAAACTATACATTGAATTTACAAATATACTGATATTATTAGGATCTGCCTTGTTATCTAAATCAATATTGAAGTCACCACATAAGAAAACTTTTTTATTTTTGCTCTTAACTAACAACTCCAATATTTTATCATTAAATATCTCTATCTTTGAAGATGGTGATCGGTAGACACAGCTTATTATAATGTTTTTTCCACATTTGTTTATAATTTCCACTGTGATCATTTCCATCATATTGTCAACAACAATTGACATATCTTTAATTAATTTACATTTTATTTCCTTGTTTATAAATAAAGCCACTCCTCCGCCTTTTTTATTTTTCCTATTCATATGATGTAATTCATATCCTTCAATATGTATATTATTTATATTATCATCATTAAGCCATGTCTCCGACAATGCTATTATTTTGAAAGTTTTATTAATGTTTTTGAGATTATCTAACATGTATGATAAATTTGCATTTATACTTCTACAGTTTAGGTGAATTAAAGAAAGATCATCATCTGTTATATTCACATCAATAAACTGCTCTTCATTATAGTATTTACTTTCTTTTTTAGTTGGAAAAAGACTTCTCTCGAATTCCTCATCAACATTATATATTTTAGATATCGAATCATCATGCATCATCATTAACCGTGTGCTTCTTCATCATGTTGATTTACTTCATCATAACTTTGATTAGACATAACAGGACACAGACACCTTCTATACTATCCAAATTTTTCCAAATCTTTCACATCTTGTATCATTTTTGCCTGCGATCCTTCCTGTGCCCGTACCCAGATCTTTCCATTTCTTGTCCACGTAGACACTATCTTTTCCTTTTTCCTTAAAGCTTCAGTATGTAGCTTTTTTTATAAACATATTTCTTCACTCTGTCACTACCTCCTGACAGACTGATGTTAGCCAGGTAATCTCTGAAAAAAAAAATATATATATATTGTCCCCTTGCTTCTCCAGGTGGTAAATAAGCATTTCTAAAAAGAAAAGGTGACACGCCATTTTCCAGCCAATAAAAACAGAGTTTGTAACCAGCCAATAAAAACAGAGCTTGAATTTGAATCAGCCAATAAAAACAGAGCTTGAGTTTGAATTTGAACAGACCACAAGGGGGCAGAGCCACATATGGCTCTGAGGGGAAGGGATCAGAATGCTTTGCCTGTTGAAATTTTTTCTAAGTGCTGCAGTTCTACAGAAACTGCAGACTGAACCTTTAACAATCTTGCTTCGTGTGCAATAATTCCATTTTTTTTGTCAAATGTTCGTTTATATAAACCTTTGTTCCCTTGAGTTTATTTGCTTGCATGATTACTGTATTTCTAGCTTTTCTACTAATAAATTTTACAACGATAACCGGTTTGGATTTTTCAACTTTGTTAGGCAAGGTATGACACAAAGATATGTCTTCAGAATTAATTTCTATTTTCTTATTTTGTAAAAAAGTCACAACTTGCTCTTCCAAAGATCACTGTTCCTGTGAAGACGCATTTTCAGCACCAGCAGTACCTTGTGCATAACTAAATAATAAAAAATGTTTTTTATACATCTTTATTGTAAAAACAGTAAATTGGAAAATACATGGGTTTAAAGAAGGCAACAAGGTAGGATTATGAATTGGGTTTAAAGATTACAGCTCATGAGGTACTCATTATAGCATGACATCTCTTTCACAACATTCTGTCAAAGCCTTTATCGTGTTCTTCTTCTAGTGGTGGCTACTAGTAAATAGCTTGAGGGAACACTACTGCCACCATGTGGTAAGACGAGTAGGATTCTGGACCCCGCCCACAGAAGGGGGACAAAAAAGCTGTGGAAACAGAACTAGATGTGACCCGACCCGAACTGAGCCGATCTGAGCCGATCTGATCCGACCCGTGCCGACCGGTGGAAGAGGGGCAATAGTCCCTCCAGCGTGTCCTGGGTCTTCCTCTGGGTCTCTTTCCGGTGAGACGTGCCAGGAACCACTCTTTTGTAAACCTACTGATGAAATGCATTACCATTTTTATAATTTTGGACTGTTATCTTAACAATGTCTGACTATCACTTACTGAATAACAAATCATTGTCTGGCTATTATTTTGTTCACTGATGTTCATCCCAATAAGTACTGGTTAACTACCCATTAGCTCCTCATTTGTTCCTGAAGTGTTCCCTAGTAGTTAATCAAACTTAGAGTACCTTATTGTAAAGTATTACCAATAATTTTGTCAAAGGTTTGAGGACTTCCATATTTTATCTTAAAACTGAAAACAAAAGAAAAGTGTAGTGTTGTTGTTGCAGTGAGGTGGAGAAGCAACCAAAAGTTTGAATTCACAGATCAAGCAACGCTCTGACTTCTGTGTAGCACATATTTTATAATAATTTTCTGTCATCTGCAGAATAATAATCTCGGTTTCTGCCATTTGAGAATGAAGATGAACACTGAGGCTTTTAGGATTTTATCATGTGACGTTTACTCCAGTGTTTGTGGACACAAATCCACGAGTCTGCTGCACAGACGGGGTGGGAACATGCATGTCCAGACATCAGAGGGGCTTAAAACCAGGCAGAGTGAAACTTGTTTGTGGAATGCCAAAAGGGATTAATCTCCTTTCTAAATGTAAATCAATCGGATTAGACCTTTTTTCTGGCCCACGGAATTTGTCTCTTGTAATGTGCTGAGTGTTTGGCTGCATCACCCTTGTACAGACTCGCCTCTAAGCTGGATAACTGGCTTCTCTGCAACAATGGCGAGCACAGGGACTCGGGGGTGTAATCACATTCTCCTGCTTGTCTGAACACTCGTCTTTCACGGTTGGGGAAAGAGCTTTGGCCACTTGACCAACATCGTATGCTGACCTTTGGTAGACATCCTGAAGAGCTCAGGGAGGAGTGCCGGGAGAGATTTGTTGATGAGAGTTTCATCCGTGTGTCTCTGGCCGCGGGTTAAACACATGTTCTCATGATGCTCTGACCTTTTACTGAAGCAGTCAAATTAGTATTCTGCACCCTCTGCACCGCGCCTCCTGTACATGGATTCTAGGTTAACATCCTAACATGGATGCCTGGGAAATATTTAGTTGTTCTTCTGGTCATTTTATGGCTTCATTTGATTTATTCCAGACTAATCCACATGCACATGCAACAGTAACCTTGCAGGAATGCAAATATGTTTGCAAGTTAGCCACTGACTAATTTAATTATGAAGTCGTGTTGACCTACTTAAAAACATACAAAGGCTCCTCAAGTTTTTTTTTAAAATTTTAATCATATTACAGCTCAAAAACACGAGAATTAAACCTAACGTTTTGTATATCATTTACTGCATTTCATTTAAGATTTTCAGAAAAGACAGATGATTTGATCAAACCTTGAAAATATGGTAAACTTGTACTTTAATAATAGCAAAATTGACTGACATAACCTTTTTTGTTTTAGCCCGTGTCTATTAGGTATGGATCAGAGCTTGGATCATGTGTTATGAATGACTCACAGCTACTTTTACATTAAAGCTGGGGTCTGCGATATTTGAACACTCTGGGACTTAGAAATATTTTCAGCGCAGAAAAGCATTCTGCTCCCTCCCCTCAGAGCCATATATGGCTCTGAGAGGAGGGAGCAGAATGCCACAGTGCTCCGCTGAACTTGGGATCTGCTCCGCCCCCTGCTGTGTGTCTGCTCAGAGCCGCTGCGATATTCTGTGTTTATGGTAATAAAACCTTCTAATAAAATAAAATAAAACCATGGAGCGCTAGTCCTACAACACAAAATCCAGCAGAAATCATCAGAGGTTCACGAAGCAACGTTTGGACATGATTTAATTCGCTCGTGACTTCCTCATGTCTCAGCGCTGGTCTGGAATGTGTGGAATGCTCCACCTCCTGTCTCTGCGCTCCGAAGTTCTGTGTTTATATGATAATATAACTGTTTAAAAAATATAATAAAAACACGAATCACTCATCCTACAACACAAAAACCAGAAGACATCAGCAGAGGTTCACGAAGCAACGTTGGACATGTTTTAATTCGCTCGTGAGTCGTGACAAATCCATTTCCTCGTCAGTGAAGGATGAAGCGATCACTTGACTTTTGGCAAAAAAACTAAATAAAAGTCCAGCTCTGGGATAAAGAAGGGATATTTAATACATTTTGTGTCACATAAAAAACAGTCCTGCATCGCTTTGCAATCCTTTGAATGAGAACGAGCTGCGGCTGGGACAGGTGGGGGCGTGGGTTGGGGCGTGACAAACAACTCTGTTTTGATTGGCTGTCAGTGTCCTGGTCACTCTTGTGTTTTCAGTGTTTTTATAAATGCTGATAGAGAAGCAAGGGGACTATAGTTTTTTTCAGAGATTACTTTGTCTAAAATCAGTCTGTCAGTAGATAGTGACAGAGTGAAGAAATATGTTAAAAATATATTGTTTGAAAAGTTACAGACTACATTACAATCTTACATACCCCATCTTTAAGGTCAATATCTGTGCAACTGATTAATTATTATACCTTTTTGGTTTTCTGTCAGTTGTAGTCAGTTGTAGCAACGTTGTATGTTGTTGACACCAAAAGTGAATTTATTGCTGATACAGTCATTCTATTACTTTATCTCCTGAAAGCTTGATATAAATCTGTCAATGGGTTCAATTAGGGATGTACCGATCCACATTTTTAAACTTGCGATCCGATCCCGATACCTAAATCTGTATATCGGCCGATACGATACATCATCATTATTGATTTTACATGAGGCTGTAATAATCTCCTCTCTATATGCAAGTACAATTTGTACAAATATATGCATGTCCAAAAAAGCAACAAGAGGTAAGTTTTATGAATGTTGGATAAGTTTCAAAGTTACAATTAAATCATGCGAACACAAAACATGTTTTTTTATTCCTAGCTTTAAAGTGGATATTAAAGTGATTTAATTGCTTCAAACATCATGGCATAAACCAACACAGACATGTTCCTTTTTTTAGTATTTTACTTTGCTTTATAATNATATATATATATATATATATATATATATATATATATATATATATATATATATATTATATATATATATATATATTATATATATATATTATATATATATATTATATATTATATATATATTATATATTATATATATATTATATATATATTATATATTATATATATATATTGTGTTGTGTGTAGAAGCCAGCCACTAGGGAGCACAAGCCAGTGTATCTCTTGTGCCGGTCCCAAGCCCGGGTAAATGGTGAGGGTTGTGTCAGGAATGGCATCCGACGTAAAACACTTGCCAAAACCATAATGCGAGTTCATCAAAGTGAAACCATACCGGATCGGTCGAGGCCCGGGTTAACAACGTCCGCCACCGGTGCTGTTGACAAACAGGGTGCCGGCGGAAATTGTACTACTGTTAGTCGAAGACGCCGAGGAGGAAAACGTGTCAGGAGACAGAGGGAGAGGAGGAAAGTGAAGAATGTAGGACTGAGGGTTGCAACTCTAAATGTGGGGACAATGACAGGCAAAGGTAGAGAGCTGGCTGACATGATGCAGAGAAGAAAGGTAGATGTTTTATGTGTCCAAGAGACCAAGTGGAAGGGCAGCAAGGCTCGCAGTATTGGAGCAGGGTTCAAACTGTTTTACCATGGTGTGGATAGAAAGAGAAATGGAGTAGGGGTGGTCCTGAAGGAGGAGTTGGCAAAGAATGTAGTAGAGGTGAAGAGAGTGTCAGATAGGGTGATGTGTCTAAAGGTAGAAGTAGAAGGTCTGATGCTAAACATAGTAAGTGGTTATGCTCCACAGGTTGGATGTGATGGGGAGGAGAAAGATAAATTTTGGAAAGATTTGGATGAAGTGATAGAGAGTATTCCCAGGGAGGAAAGAGTGGTGATTGGAGCAGACCTGAATGGACATGTTGGTGAAGGAAACAGAGGGGATGAGGAAGTGATGGGTAGGTTTGGTGTCAAGGAAAGAAACCAGGAAGGACAGATGGTGGTGGATTTTGCCAAGAGAATGGAAATGGCTATAGTCAATACCTATTTCCAAAAGAGGGAGGAACATAGAGTGACCTATAAGAGTGGAGGAAGGAGTACACAGGTCGACTACATTCTGTGTAGAAGAGGAAACCTGAGGGAGATTGGAGACTGTAAGGTTGTGGCAGGGGAGAGCGTGGCCAGACAGCATCGGATGGTTGTGTGTAGAATGACTGTTGTTGCGAAGAAGAGAAAAAGAGTAAAATCAGAGAAGAAGACCAAATGGTGGAAGCTAAAGAAGGAAGAATGTTGTGAGAAATTCAGAGACGAGCTGTTAAAGGCTCTGGGTGGTAAGAAAGAGCTTCCAAGTGACTGGGCTACTACAGCAACAGTAATTAGAGAGACAGGTAGGAAGGTACTTGGTGTGTCATCTGGACAGAGAATGGATGATAAGGAAACCTGGTGGTGGAATAGTGAAGTGCAGGACGCCATTCAAAGAAAGAGATTAGCCAAGAAGAAATATGACAGTGAGAGGACTGAAGAGAGGAGACAGGAATATAAGGAGATGGGACATAGAGCAAAGAGGGAAGTAGCTAAGGCAAAGCAGAGGGCGTACAATGAGTTATATGGGAGACTGGACACTAAAGAGGGCGAGAAGGACTTGTACCGATTGGCAAGACAGAGGGATCAGGCTGGAAAGGATGTGCAGCAGGTTAGGCTTATTAAAGATGGGAATGGGAATGTTCTAACAAGTGAGGAGAGTGTGATGGGAAGATGGAAGGATTACTTTGAGGAGCTAATGAATGAAGAGAATGAAAGAGAAAGAAGAGTGGAGGTAATAGAAACTGTGGACCAGGAAGTGGGAAAGATTAGTGAGGGTGAAGTCCGGAAAGCTCTGAAAAGAATGAAGAAGGGGAAGGCAGTAGGACCTGATGACATACCAGTGGAGGTTTGGAAATGTCTTGGAGAGATGGCAGTGAGGTTTTTGACTCAAATATTTAATGGAATATTTGAGGGTGAGAAAATGCCTGAAGAATGGAGAAGAAGTGTGCTGGTTCCCATTTTTAAGAACAAGGGTGATGTACAGAGTTGTAGCAACTACAGGGGAATTAAGTTGATGAGCCACACAATGAAGATCTGGGAGAGAGTTGTGGAAGGAAGGCTTAGACAAGAGGTGACTATCTGTGAGCAGCAGTATGGTTTCATGCCAAGAAAGAGCACCACAGATGCCATCTTTGCTTTGAGGATGTTGATAGAGAAGTACAGAGAGGGTCAGAAAGAACTCCATTGTGTGTTTGTGGATTTAGAAAAAGCATATGACAGGGTACCAAGAGAAGAGGTGTGGTATTGCATGAGGAAATCTGGAGTGGCAGAAAAGTATGTTAGACTGGTACAGGACATGTATGAAGACAGCAGGACATGTATGAGGACAGCAGGACATGTATGAGACAGCAGGACAGTGGTGAGATGTGCTGTAGGAGTGACAGATAGCTTCAAGGTGGAGGTGGGATTGCATCAAGGATCGGCTCTGAGCCCCTTCTTGTTTGCTCTGGTGATGGACCGACTAACAGATGAGGTCAGGCAGGAATCCCCATGGACTATGATGTTTGCAGATGACATTGTGATCTGTGGTGAGAACAGGGAACAAGTGGAAGAGAACTTGGAGAGGTGGAGGTATGCTCTTGAAAGAAGAGGAATGAAAGTCAGCCGTAGTAAGACAGAGTACATGTGTGTGAATGAGAGGGAGGCCAGTGGAACAGTGAGGCTACAAGGAGCAGAGGTCACAAAGGTGCAGGACTTCAAGTACTTGGGGTCCACTGTCCAGGAAAATGGGGAATGTGGTAAAGAGGTGAAAAAGAGAGTCCAGGCAGGATGGAGTGGATGGAGAAAAGTTTCAGGAGTGATTTGTGACAAAAAGGTGTCAGCAAAGGTCAAAGGAAAAGTTTACAAGACAGTGGTGAGACCAGCTATGTTGTATGGTCTGGAGACAGTGGCATTGACAAAAAGACAGGAGAAAGAACTGGAAGTGGCAGAAATGAAGATGCTGAGGTTCTCCTTAGGAGTGACAAGGATGGATAAGATCAGGAATGAGATCATCAGAGGTACAGCACATGTTGAACAACTGGGAGATAAAGTTAGGGAGGCCAGACTGAGATGGTTTGGACATGTCCAGAGGAGGGACAGTGGGTATATTGGTAGAAGGATGTTAGAAATGCAGCTGCCAGGAAAAAGACAAAGAGGGAGACCAAAGAGGAGATATATGGATGCAGTTAGAGAGGACATGAAGGTAGTTGGAGTGAGGACAGAGGATGCAGAGGACAGAGTGAGGTGGAGGAGGATGACTCGCTGTGGCGACCCCTGAAAAGGGAAAAGCCGAAAGAAGAAGAAGAAGTCTACTGTTGTACTGATAAATATCTCCTGGAGGGTAAACTTTTCATTCAACCTTTATTTAGGCAGGTTAATCCCATTGAGCCTCGAGGACTCATTTACAGGAGAGACCTGTCTACAAACTAAAGAATGATGCCAACAGCAACAGTAGATTGTCATTTAACAATCAACAATAGACAAACATAAGAGAGAAATCAAAAAAGGCGTTCAATACAGAACAACTGGACCTAATTTGTAACAGAAGACGTTTTGCTTCCCATCCGGGGAGCTTCATCAACTGATAAAGAATTGATAAATCTCCCCGGATGGGAAGCGAAACGTCTTCTGTTACAAATTAAGTCCAGTTGTTCTGTATTGAACGCCTTTTTTGAATAATCATGTCCTGAACGACTGAGAATCTTCACCAGCATATGAGAGAAATACAGTTTTTTTTTTCAACAAGTTAAAACAAAGATGTCAAAGTAGCAAAACAGACAGATTATAAGGCAAATGTAGAAAATTAAAAACAGGAACATGTCTGCATTGAATTTACATTTATAAATTTATGTTTTGTTCCTCAAGATAATATTGAACAGAGAGCTGTTGTTTTTCACAAAGATCCTCTGTGTGAAAAGCAGTTCGCCTTGGACCCCCGAACTGAGCCGTTTGTTTTGGACTCCCGATGTGTAGAGATCGTCTCTGGCCCCCAACCGGAAGGAGGTTCGTCTTTGGACCCAATCCTAGAGGTTGTGCCAAGGCCCACTTGTTCAACTCCTGAGCAGATAAACATGTTGCTCAAATCACAATGGTTAGAAGTTGAAATAACTGCAGAAGATGAAGCCTTTTCTCCCTTCAAGACTCACGTTCTTGGCTGAAGGTTGCGATGGACGGCACCTTCTCATCAGCTGTTGCCCTCAGACCCCTGAAGCTGTCACAGTGATGGTCAGTTACCTTGGGCAGTTCCCAGCGAGTCCTCCTCATTGTGTGTCTGGTCTGATCAACCAGAGAACCCCAGAAAGACGAGTGATGCCTTCATCACTGACCCGGTAAGGAGCAGACACCTGGTGATAATGATGCCTTGGTCTGGTTATGCTATTTTAAGCTGATGCAACTTGGTGAAGCATTTCCTGACTTGCACTGATGATAAATGACTTTATCTGATCAGATTAAATAACTTATTTCAACCAAAATCCAAAAATAAACTATTTATTAAAAAGCCAAACTTTGTCTAAATTCTTGCGTGTATAAAACTGAAATAATTTCAGCTCAAAGAGTGAATTTTGACTTAGATAAGAGAATTTAGCCTTGATTGATTATTGTTGATTTTTAGTTTGAATATTTTTGTAATAAAACTTAAAAGACAACTTTTCATTTGGATGAAATGTGTTATGGTATAGAACTATCTGTAATTAATAGATTCTACTTCAGTGACTGATTCTGGTCATTAAGGGTGAATATATTAATTAAGTTGTTGTTGGTCAGTAAACTGACCAGCTGGTGCCCCACTTTAACGAGAGCTAAATAAATAAAAATAAATGTAGTGGAGGGGAGTGGAGAAAGTGTCACCCTCCTGCCTCCATCTCACACCCTTCTTATTGCTACACAAAGCAGCAGCAGGAAACAGCCAGCAAGGGCGCAGAGACATTTCTCTATGTGCACATGTTCGAATCTCTTTTTTTTAATGCTCACACACATCTCCATTCCAATTCTGTGCACACGTGGAGCTCATTTCCACTTCCACAATTCTCATTTGCTCACATGAGTTTTGTAGTTGCTCTTGTGCAATTTGGAACGATAATGACGCAATACTCACAAGCTCCAAGATATGAGCAACATAAAGAAAATTATATTCCTACTTTTAATGAACTTGGAGATTTTTTGCATTGCTAAATTGAGTGTGTTCATTTAGATTCTCGTTCATCCATAACACGGCAAATGAAAAATAAAGGGGGTTTAAAAGACAAAAACAACCAGACTTCTTTTTTGTAGATGAAGCCATAACAATTTACAAACAAAAAACATTTTCTACTCTGTTGCTGGAAATTCATCCATCCGTCATCTTTTATCCACTTCTTCCTTTTCGGGTGACTGGTGCCCAAATCCAGCAGTCACTGTGCGAGAGGCGAGGGACACCTGGACTGGTGCCCAAATCCAGCAGTCACTGTGCGAGAGGCGAGGGACACCTGGACAGGTCTCCAGTCCATCACAGAGACACATAGGGACAAACAAGACAAACAATTATTCACTCTCTCACTCTCACCTAGGGTCAATTTAGATTAGAGCAGGGGTGTCAAAGTCAAATACACAGAGGGCCAAAAAAAACAAATTTGCTACAAGCCAAGGGATGGACTGGTTCAATGTTTATTATAAGGGGGTAATATAAGATTTTTCTTTTTCTTTCTGCACTCTTTTAATTCAATGTTTTCTTTTTGATGAGTTTGTTTTCTTTTGTCTCTTTTAAATGAATAAATAAATGAATTAAATAAAATATTATATAGCTTTACATCTGCTGAGTTCTTGGCATGAATCAACACAAACATGTTCCTGCTTTTAGTATTTTACATTGTTTTATAATGTAGCTGTTTATTATGGAGGACCAAACTGACATAATAATAAATAAAAGAATAAATATATATCCAACATAAAAGAATAAATATATAAATCAAAGTAGAAATATATATTTTAATGAGAAATAAAAGCATAATTATATATATTATTTTTTATATCTCCTTTTAATGAGAAATAAAAGCATAAATACTGTATATATATTCTTTTTTATATTTCCTTTTAATGAGAAATAAAAGCATAAATATATAGATTCTTTTTTATATCTCCTTACACATGAGTTTCCGTCAATAACAATAGATATTTTGCTTTGCCTTTTTCTCGCTGTTTTTCCGTTTGCTGTATTTATTGCTGTATTTATGTATTTGCTGTATTTATTTCTGTATTGTTTTCTCGCTGCATTTCTGCCTCATCGTTATGTTAATGAGGATGGCTGCTTTCTAAGTCCAGCTCTACTATTGGTCAATAAACAGGAAATAGAACGATGAGTGTGTTGATCGATTGAGCATGCCTTCCTACTTGGCGCTTTCGGCATCAGTTCAACAGTACTGAAGTTATGGAGGAATCACAACCGCGCTCAGTTTCTGAATTGTTACGAGAGGCTGCGAATAGGTTGGATGAGTTGGAAACTGGTAAGTGTTTTGTTAACAATATTGTAATTTTGTGTAAGAGGTTAATCATACTGTCAATTCATTAGCGACCACCGGTTCAACTCCACAAAGCCCCAGGGCCAGGCCAACGCGCAATTTTAGTAAGTGTTCTTTTGTTTCCCTCCCTGTGTTTGTACTAGTTTTAATGTAAATCGACAGCTTACTTATGTTTTTATTTGTTTTTATCGTTCGAAATTCTAGCACGGGTAGTGCGGTTGCCTTGCAGCAAGAAGGTTCTGGGTTCGATTCCCGGCCCCATGTTCTCTCTGTGCATGCGTGGGTTTTCTCCGGGTACTCCGGTTTCCTCCCAAAGTCCCAAAACATGACTACAGTATTAGCTTAATTGGTCTGTCTAAATCAGGGTGTCCAAACTTTTTTTAGTGAGAGCCAAATACAGAAAAATAAACCAAGAAATTTAGAGTATAAATTGTCCCTAGGTGTGTGTGTGTGTGTGTGTGTGTGTGCGCGCGTGTGTGTGTGTGTGTGTGTTCGCGTGTGTGTGTGTGTGTGTGTGCGCGCATGGTGCTTAAAATACTAGTAAGAG
>JBBPBX010018343.1:0-10870 GCA_038048925.1 Garcialebias charrua | reverse complement strand
TCCTCCACCATAACCCTCAGCACTGGCTCTCCTCAGGATGTGTGCTGAGCCCCCTTCTGTTCACTCTGCTCACATATGATTGTACAGCCACACTTCCAGGCTGTCATATTGTTAAGTTTGCAGATGATACAGCGGTGGTGGGATGCATCACAAACAATGATGAGTCCAGCTACAGACAGGAGGTGGAACACCTGGAGAGCTGGTGCAAAGAGAATAATCTTCACATGAATGTGAAGAAGACAAAGGAGATGATTGTGGACTTCAGAAGGAACAAACACACCCATGCCCCACTGAAAATAGGTGGGTCTGCAGTGGAAGTGGTCTCCAGCTACAAATACTTGGGTGTACACATGAATGATAACCTCAGCTGGAGCAACAACACCACCAGCCTGATCAAGAAAGGTCATCAGAGACTCTACTTCCTCAGACGGCTGAGACGAGCTGGTCTGAGCAGCCCAGTCCTCACCTCCTTCTACAGGTGTGCAGTGGAGAGCATCCTGTGCTCCAGCATCAATGTGTGGCATGGAGGCTGCACAGTTGCAGAGAGGAAAGCTCTACAGAGAGTGGTGAAGGCTGCACAGAAGTCTGTTGGAGTCAGTCTCCCCACCATCACAGACATTTACACCTCTAGATGCAGGAAAAGAGCCACCTGTATCATGAAAGACCTCACTCATCCAGCACACTCACTCTTTGCCCCACTCCCCTCAGGACGGAGGTTGAGGAGCATCAAGTGTAGAACCACTAGACTGAGGAACAGCTTCTACCCTGAGGCTGTTAGACTCATGAATAAATAAAAATAAACACTGCAAAATATCACATTGTGCTGATGCTGATCTGTTTTCTTGTTGCTGTGTTCATCTGTGTTCATCTGTGTTCATCTGTGACCATCTGCTCATACAAACTCATGTTCGTGCTGCTGTTTATTCCCACTATATTAGGCTTAGTGTATTACTAGTTGATGTTTTTCTTAGTTAGTTCTCGATGTTATTACTGTTTTTCTCTTTCATTTGTTGTTGGATGTAACTGGGACCTCGTGTACATAATCTCGTTTTCATCTCATGTACCACATGCGGTGCAAATGACAATAAAGACTCTCTGACTCTCTGACTCTGACTCTGACTTTGTTAATAAAGTTAGTGGTGAAAAGTTACAATTTGGTAACTTCTTTTAATCAATTGGTTAAATGTTGTTTTAAACTCTGAAACAAGAACAGCATTTTAATTGTTTTCATCCTTTGTGTTGTATTTCTGTGTAAGGTACTGAGTCCCAGGAGATGGCTGAAGTTCCACTTCGTCCAGAGATGGATGAAACTCCACTTGGTCCAGAAGTTGTGTGCAGTTGTGCACCACAGCAACAAATGAGTGAAAATGTAATTTTCTATAAATAACTGCTTTTCAATACATTTGGTGTTGCTGTGAAACATGCATTGCTAAATGTAACATGTGCTTACCTTTAATTTGAATAAAACAGTTGCACCAAGTTTCACCTTCTTTTTTCAATATTTAAGATACGTTGTTTAATGTCCAAATGAGAAGTAGTTTCATTGTGATGTCACCTCTACTAGACATTATTCTACTGCACATAAGTAAAACTTGGATGTAGTGATTGTTCTTTGGCAACTTACCAGCAAAGGTGGGTACCAGACCGCTAGAGAGCGCTAAAGCGCTAATCCGCTTATAGCGGACCTAAACAATTTGTCAGCGTTACAGCGGATTGACTAACTTTTATAATTCATAAGCGGATTTGTGCTATTTTTATTTAAAATGCAGTACCGCTAATAACTAATTATCTATCAGTAAAAACGAAAAAAACTTATTTACGGGCTCTTACATTGGCTCTCGTAGCTGCTTGTTTACCTTTTTCCCCCTTGGTGAGGGAGCAGAGAGGAGGGAGGGGGAGCAGAGGGGAGAACAGACGCGGATCTACCATGTAGGCAAATGATGCCGTTGCCTGGGGCTCCCAATCAGCAGGGGCCCCGGCCCCCCGCCCCGGCCAGTCACCTACATCCCTAACATTGCTCATGCTTGTTAATGTACATTTAACATAAAAATAATTATAGTTACGATGAAAACGATCATCCATCCATCCATTTTCGTCCGCTTATCCGGGGTCGGGTCGCGGGGGTAGCAGCCTAAGTAGGGAGGCCCAGACTTCCCTCTCCCCAGCCACTTGGAGCAGCTCCTCTGGGGGAATCCCAAGGCGTTCCCAGGCCAGCCGAGAAACATAGTCCCTCCAGCGTGTCCTGGGTCTTCCTCTGGGCCTCCTCCCGGTGGGACATGCCCGGAACACCTCCCCAGGGAGGCGTCCAGGAGGCATCCTAACCAGATGCCCGAGCCACCTCAACTGGCTCCTCTCGATGTGGAGAAGCAGCGGCTCTACTCCGAGTCCCTCCCGGATGACTGAGCTTCTCACCCTATCTCTAAGGGAGAGTCCAGACACCCTGCGGAGAAAACTCATTTCAGCCGCTTGTATCCGAGATCTCGTTCTTTCGGTCACAACCCAAAGCTCATGACCATAGATGAGGGTGGGAACGTAGATCGATCGGTAAATTGAGAGCTTTGCCTTTTGACTCAGCTCTCTCTTCACCACGACAGACCGGTACAGCGCCCGCTTCACTGCGGACGCTGCACCTATCCGCCTATCGATCTCACGCTCCAGTTTTCCCTCATTCGTGAACAAGACCCCAAGATACTTAAACTCCTCCACTTGGGGCAGGACCTCCTCCCCGACCCGGAGAGGGCATGCTACCCTTTTCCGGCTCAAGACCATGGCCTCGGATTTGGAGGAACTGATCCTCATCCCGGCCGTATCACACTCGGCTGCAAACCGCTCCAGCGAAAGCTGTAGATCACGATCTGATGAAGCCAATAGGACCACATCATCTGCAAAAAACAGAGAAGCGATTCTAAGGCCACCAAAACGGATCCTCTCAACACCTTGGCTGCGCCTAGAAATTCTGTCCATAAAAGTTATGAACAGAATCGGTGACAAAGGGCAACCTTGGCGGAGTCCAACTCTCACTGGAAACGAGCCTGACTTACTGCCGGCAATGCGGACCAAGCTCTGACACCGGTCGTACAGGGACCTAACAGCCCATATCAATGGGCCTGGTACCCCATACTCCCGGAGTACCCCCACAGAACCCCCCGAGGGACGCGGTCGAATGCCTTTTCCAAGTCCACAAAGCACATGTAAACTGGTTGGGCAAACTCCCACGCGCCCTCCAGGACCCTGTTGAGGGTGTAGAGCTGGTCCAGTGTTCCACGACCAGCACGAAAACCACATTGCTCCTCCTGAATCCGAGGTTCGACTATCCGACGGACCCTCCTCTCCAGAACCCCTGAATAGACCTTACCAGGGAGGCTTAAGAGTGTGATCCCCCTATAGTTGGAACACACCCTACGGTCCCCCTTTTTGAATAGGGGAACCACCACCCCAGTCTGCCAATCCAAGGGAACTGCCCCCGATGTCCACGCGATATTGCAGAGTCGCGTAAGCCAACACAACCCCACAACATCCAGAGCCCTAAGGAACTCAGGGCGAATCTCATCCACCCCTGGAGCCCTGCCACCGCGGAGCTTTTTAACCACCTCGGTGACCTCAGCTCCAGAGATTGGAGAGCCCGACCCAAAGTCCCCAGGCTCCGCTTCCTCAGTGGAAGACGTGCCAGTAGGATTGAGGAGGTCTTCGAAGTACTCCGCCCACCGACTCACAACATCCCGAGTTGAGGTCAACAGCACGCCATCCCCACCATAAATGGTGTTGGTCGCGTACCGCTTTCCCCCCTGAGACGCCGGATGGTGGACCAGAATCGCCTCAAAGCCGTACGGAAGTCATTCTCCATGGCCTCTCCGAACTCCTCCCACGCCCGAGTTTTTGCCTCAGCAACCACCCGAGCCGCATGCCGCTTGGACTGTCGGTACCTATCTGCTGCTTCCGGGGTCCCACAGGCCAAAAAGGCCCAATAGGACTCCTTCTTCAGCCTGACAGCATCCCTCACCGCCGGTGTCCACCACCGGGTTCGAGGGTTGCCACCACGACAGGCACCAACAACCTTGCGGCCACAACTCTGATAAGCTGCCTCGACAATAGAGGCGCGGAACATGGCCCACTCGGACTCAATGTCCCCCGCCTCCCTCGGAACGTGTTCAAAGCTCTCCCGGAGGTGGGAGTTAAAGCTCCGTCTTACGGGAGACTCTGCCAGACGTTCCCAGCAGACCCTCACAATACGTTTGGGTCTGCCAGGTCTGACCGGCATCCTCCCCCACCATCGGAGCCAACTCACCACCAGGTAGTGGTCAGTTGACAGCTCCGCCCCTCTCAAACGATAATTAAAAACACAATACAAAAACCAGTCGATTTCTGTATACCCTTACTAAAAATGGACTATTCTATCTTGACATCTTCCGGGTCAGAGGTGAACTCGGATGCTAACGCTGTGGCTAGCTGGTTGTGCTTGGCGTCTTCATAAATCATGAGAGAACCCCGCTGTATCAAGCCAAATTAACGCGGCCGGAGGATTGTATTCGGTGTTTTGTATCAACCACTCGACGGTGAGTCATTCGTTTTATGTATTTGGTTTCCTTTTATGAAATAGAAATGCGGTGGCGACACGTCCATGTATTTGAGATTTAAAAGTGGTCTTAGTGATTAAAAGATCATTCTCTTTTTGTTAATTTTGTGGCCGAATAGAATATATATACGTAAAGTATTAAATAAATCCTTTGCTTTTTGTAATTTCATCCTTTTAGGATCATTTTAGTTACTTTTCATTAAATCTGTTGACTGCCTATAGAAATTTGGAATTGGTTTAATTTATTTTGGGTTGCGCAAGAAAAAGAAATTACTATTTGTTTTTTGAAACAATATTGAAGTAAATTAAGCTTAAATGACTCTTATATGAATTCAACTTGGATACAACTTGGAAGTGCACTTTAAAACTTGATCTGTAACTGTCATGATCCACGTTCTGTCTGCCATAAGTTATTGTTATATTCTTAGTTTATCATGTCATGTTTAATTTGATCTGTACTGTTGATGTGGTCTTTGAATTGAAGTTATAATAATAATAATAATAATAAACTTTATTTGTATAGCACCTTCCTGCAATGCCTTGCATTGACCAAGGTGCTTAATAGGACATTTGAATGATTCTTGAAAAATACCTGCTGGAATTATTTTATTTGTTTTTGTGAATGTTTAACTATGTGAATGTTTAACTATTTTTGATAACAGTTTAGTCCTGTGTATATAGTAATGCTAATTTTTGTTTTGTTTATGACCTTGTTTAGGTCAGGGTTTTTTTCACCCCCTGTTCCCACCCAGGATGGCAAGCTACCGGATCACCGCAGCTGTGCGGTAGGACTTAAATTGCACCAAACTATTTGTTTTTTTCTGGACATATTACCCTGGATCATGAACTACAAACTACCAGATTATTGATTGATGGACCTTTAATCATCCGGGATTCAAGAACTGATTTAAAATAGAAAAAAAAGGAACTCTTTGGTGTAATCAAGGTCTGTTTTGTTGTGTGTATTTTGTCTATTGGTTGTAATTAGGGTCTGTTTTGTTGTGTGTATTTTGTCTATTGTTTATACTCAAAGAAAATGATTATTATTACAAACAATATTATTATCAGAGTCAGAGAGTCTTTATTGTCATTTGCACTGCATGTAGTACATGTGATGAGATGAGATTATGTACACGGGGTCCCAGTTACATCCATCAACAAAATGTAAGAAAAACAGTAATAACATCTAGGATATGGACCGTTAGTTGGTAGTGTAGTGCAAATATTACATAACTTGCTGGCTACCATTTGTTGAATTTAAATAGCGGTTTAGAATTTAGCTTCCCCTAATTTTCACAAGACATTAGTGCTTTTGAAATTGCGGACCTAAATAAATTAATTAGTGCTTTAGAAATAGCGGAACTAATTTTTGGATTAGCGCTGCCCAGCACTGCTTACCAGTTTAGTGTTTTATTGACATGTACAAAACATAAAAACATGCATGTTGCTGTATGGTTCCTCCTCCAGGAGGAGACTGATAAAGTTTAGAGTAAAAGCTATACAGTAATTATAAATTCAAAACCGTTGAAACTGAATACAATATGAGAACTGCGGGTGATTTTATGTCTTTTAATGAAAATGATATGCTACAGAATAAATATACGAGATCAAAACACTCTTCAACAAGGAATGATGGAGACAAGTGCAGTTTCTGATTTGAAACTAACTGGAACAGATTCCTCGTCATGTGGGACCGCCTGATTGGAGCAGCCAACCCCTCAGGAATCCAAGACTGGACCCAGGCCTGGGATCTGAGACTGGACCTGTTGTGTGAGAATACACTAGGAACCAATGTGTTGGTACTGGTCCACTAGGGGACATTAGGTGACGCACCGTTGGTCGTGGATGTGCTCGTGTATAAACTGTACATGTGTTCATGTTGAGAGGTTAATAAAGCCTGACTAAAAGATACCTAAGTGCTTCCCGTCTGGATGGTGTTTACTGTGAAGAGTAAACCTAACATTACATGGTGTCAGAAGTGAAGAAGCCCGTCTCCGCTACGTCGATGAGAAGCAACAGTTTTATTCGGCGCACCCCGTCAGTGAACGAGTGTGCTAAGCTAACATTGCGTGAACGAGTGTGCTAAGCTAACGCCACATGAACGACTGTGCTAAGCTAACGCCGCGTGAACGACGAACAGAGGATGGATTCCCAGTTTTCAATCAACCCACCTGAAAACTTCGATTTCAGCGAGTATTCGTCATGGCCCAACTGGATTCGTCGCTTCGGAAGGTTTCGTATGGCAGTTGGATTGGACGGTAAAGACGAAAGCTATCAAGTAAACTCTTTAGTTTACACAATGGGCGATAAAGCGGATGACATTTTAGGAACACTGGGATTGAGTCAGGATGAGCTTAAGAAATACAAGTGTGTAAAAGAAGCTTTTGACAGACACTTTATTGGCAAATACAATGTTATATACGAGCGGGCACGTTTTAACAAAAGATGCCAAGACGCTGGTGAATCAGCTGAATCCTTTATTGCTGCAGTCTACAAGTTAGCAGAAAACTGCCAGTATGGACCACTGCAAGATGAAATGATAAGAGACAGGTTAGTGGTGGGCATACAGTACCAGGGCCTGTCAGAGAAACTGCAGATGGACAGTGGACTAACATTAGAAAAGGCGGTGCAACAAATAAGACAGCATGAAGAGATAAAGAAACAACAACCAGTCGTGAGAGAGACGACAGACATGACATAGCAAGCAAAAGTGGACTTATTAAAATTCAAAAACAGAATTTTCAACGACAACCAAGCACGAAAACCACAGGAAACAAAGAGCCAGAGTGAAATCCAAAAAGGATACAAGTACTGTGGACACTGTGGTAAATCACCCGCATACAACAAAGTGAACTGTGAAAATTCTCGAGCTAAAATAATAAAAGATCTGAAAGACTTAGACACATTTTGATGAGCTCAAAAATGACAAATCACCAATCACTATCACATGTTCATACACAAAAATTGACAAAAATGAACAAACAAACAAATACATTAAAACATGACAACAACAAACGAAGACTCAGAATTTAAAATATACAATGTTGAAGATGTGGTTGATGCAAACTTTTATCCTGCTATAAAAGACTGTGAATACTATAATGAAGAACAGTTTAATGACATCAATATAACAAATGGAGATCTCTCTATTATTCACATCAATAGTAGAAGTATAAATGCAAATATATCCAAAATAACAGATTATTTAAAACAGTTAAACAGAACTTTTACATTAATAGCACTGTCAGAGACATGGCTTAATGATGAAAACAAAAATAATGTTCACATCGAAGGATATGAATTATATCATTTAAATAGAAACAATAAAAAAGGTGGTGGAGTAGCTCTATTTGTCAAAAATGAAATAAAATGTAGAATAATTAATGAAATGTCAATAATTGTTGACAATCTTATGGAAATAATAACAATAGAAATATTAAACGAAAATGCTAAAAACATATCCATAAGTTGTGTATATCGATCACCAGGATCAAATATAGAAATATTCACCGATAAAATCATACAACTATTGGAAAAGAGTTTAAATAAAAAAGTTTTCTTGTGTGGAGACTTTAATATTGACCTGGGAAATAAAACAGATTCAAATAACATCAGCACATTTCTAAATTCAATGTATAGTTTAAATCTTTATCCGTTAATATCAAAACCAACAAGAATTACAACTCATAGTGCTACGATAATTGACAACATTTTCACAAATATAACAAATGGGGATGTGACAGGTGGTATCTTAACAACTGATTTAAGTGATCATTTACCAGTTTTCACTATCTACAGAAATGATCAAAACATTACAAAAGAAGTTACAATTAAGAAAAAAATAATAAACACATCAAAAAAAGCTATGGATCAATTAAAAGATGATTTACAGAAGCAAAACTGGAAGGACGTGTATATTGATGATGTTAACAGATCATATGATGAATTTATGAATATTTTAGAAGCTCTGTATGAAAAGAATTGTGTGCAAAGAAATCGTAGAAAAAGAAATATTGTTGACCAACCTTGGATGACTAAAGGGTTGAGAAATGCTTGTAATTTTTTTTTACTTGTATTCATGTTTCTTAAAAACGAGAACATAAAAAGCTGAAGAAAAATATAAAAAATATAAAAATAAATTGGTAATGATTATAAGAAAATGCAAGAAAGAATACTATAGTGATTTATTAAACAAGAGCAATGGTGACACTAAAACAACATGGCGAGTAATAAATGATGTTCTAAAAAGTCATAAAGCGAAAATGAACATTGCAAAATATTTTGTGAAAGATGACAAAGAAATACATGATGAGAATGATATCGTAAATGAATTTAATCAATATTTTGTAAATATTGGATCAAGCCTTGCAGCAAAAATACCAAAAGTAGATAATAAGGTGTGTCATTCAATTAAAAGTTGCACCAACAGTATTTTTCTTAATGGAACTAACAAAGAGGAAATTATGAAAATGGTAAAAAATCTCTCAGACAAGAGATCAAAAGACTGGGTGGACATGGATATGATGTTCGTAAAAGAAATAATGAGTTATGTTATTGAACCGTTTACATATATATGCAATTTATCTTTTTCAACAGGAATATTTCCAGATAACATGAAAGTAGCAAAGGTAATTCCTCTTTTTAAAAATGGTGATAAATGTCTATTCAATAATTATAGGCCAATATCCTTATTACCACAGTTCTCAAAAATTCTAGAAAAACTATTTGTGACCAGATTGGATCAATTTATTGATAAACAAAATATTTTAAGTAGCAGTCAGTATGGGTTTAGAGAAAAAAACTCTACTTCAATGGCTCTCATGGATTTTATGGAACAAATAACTAATGCTGTCGATCATAAACAGTACTGTGTTAGTGTTTTTGTTGATCTAAAAAAAGCATTTGATACCATTGACCACACCATTCTCCTTGAAAAACTAAATAAATATGGTATTAGAGGACCAGCATTACAGTGGGTATCTAGCTATTTGAAAGATAGGAAACAGTTTGTGCAAATAAATGATGTTAGATCTGACCTCCGTGATATCAATTGTGGAGTTCCTCAGGGCTCTGTGCTTGGACCAAAGTTATTTATTTTATATGTGAATGACTTGGTAAATGTGTCAGGACTTCTTAAATGTGTTCTTTTTGCCGATGACACCACTTTTTTCTGTTCGGGTAAAGACATAAAACAGATTTTGGATATGATGAAAACAGAATTTATAAAAATACAAACTTGGTTTAAATTAAACAAATTATCTTTGAATCTAGATAAAACTAATTACATGATATTCAGTAACAAAAAGAGAATTGTTGATGACAATCCATTTGAAATTGAAGATGTTGTGATCTGTAAAGTGAGTGAAGTGAAGTTTCTGGGTGTTATCATTGATGACAAACTGACATGGAAACATCATGTAAATTCCATTAAAACAAAAATAGCTAGATCAATTGCAGTACTGTATAAAGTCAGGGATTTTTTAATTGATAAAGCTCTGCATATGTTGTATAACACAATCATTGCTCCACATTTAATCTATTGTATTGAGGTTTGGGGAAAAGCGTGCAAAACAATTACAAAGCCTGTTTTTATTTTACAAAAGAGAGCTGTAAGAGTAATCACCAGAAAACATTTCAGTCACCCATCAAACACCTTGTTTCTTCAGCTAAACTTATTGAAATTCCAGGAATTGGTAGAATATAGTATTTTATCAGTTATGTATAGGGCTCATAATAACACATTACCTTTAAATATCCAAAGAAATTTTATAAAAAGACAAAGTTGTTACAATCTCAAAGGGACAGAGATATTCATCAAACCACAATTCAGAACCAGCTTAAAGGGACGGTCTACCTCAATTCAGGGAGTTCGATTGTGGAATGCTCTGGAGAGTGATGTTAAAAATGCAAAATCAATGTGTACATTTAAGAAAAAGGTCAAAAAGGACTTGCTCAAAAACTATATATGATGTAACTTAGTGTGTTTGTGTATTACACTTATGTTGTACTTATGATGTAGCTTAGTGCGTTTGTGTATTACAGTTAGAAAAATTAAGTAGAGTTATTCATTTTGTGACGCAGTTTGTGTATTACAGTTAGAAAAAATTAAGTAGAATTATTCATTTTTGTGATGTAGTTTGTGTATTACAGTTAGGAAAATTAAGTAGAATTATTCATTTTGTGAACATCTTGATGTTGTGCCATCTTGTAGTTTGTGTATTACAGTTAGAAAAATTAAGTAGAATTATTCATTTTATGATCTAGTTTGTGTATTACAGTTAGGAAAATTAAGTAGAA
>JBBPBX010018342.1:0-26826 GCA_038048925.1 Garcialebias charrua | reverse complement strand
ATGTTGCTTTGCAGTATTATATAAAAAATTTAAAAACAACAAGGGGTAATTTTACTGAAATTACTTTATTTAGTAAAGTATTTAGTCTCCAAGTAAAACTACACCTGCACTTTAGTTTTTGTGGTGGTTTTTTATCTATATTTTGTGCAGACTTTTTCCAATCATTTTTAAAGTGCAGGTGTAGTTTCCTAAAACAACTAGCCTAAATAAAATGAAGTTTGTGTCATTCCTCTGATTCATTTTTTTAACTGATCTGTCTCTGATGGAGTTGTAATGTATACAGCAGTGTTGTGCATGTATATTACAGAGTGCCAGTGAACGCACCGCGAGTGAGAGCGTGACGTAGGCGCGCAGGTTCGGGTGTGAAAGAAAGTCAGAGAACGGAGCGGTGGAGGATCATGCAGTCTGTTAAGTGTATTTGTGCAGCTTAAACAATAAAGCAACGTCTGCTACAAACCAGCAAGGTTATTGAGCGTGCAGAGAAACATCACAGGAGTGACTGTGGAGCCGCGCGTGTTTGTAACACAGTTTACAGCGAGGACACGGCTGCTCAGAGCGGAGCGGGGGGAGGGGGGGACAGCTGTCTGCCTGCAGAGCAGGGGGAGAGAAGCTGAGACGCGCGCGCGTTGTTTTTAACATTTTAGCAGTAACTAATTAGCGTTTTACACCAGTACAGACTGGAGGGGATGTGCGCAGTTGTTTAAAGCGCTCGGGTGTTAAGGGGCGGGGCGCCCTGACGTATTACGTCATGAAATTAGCATATCATGATATAAGATTTTTGCCCGGGCAAGCTTTTTATACCGGTATTACCGGTAACGATATGATATGGCCCAGCCCTATATCTGTAGTAAAATAATAAAATAAAAAAACTTTGGTCCAAATTTTTCCTGTACACACATCGTGTTGTATATATCGTGATATATATCGTTATCGTGATATAAAAAAGTCCATATCGTGATATATGATTTTTTCCATATCGCCCAGCCCTACGGGAGATATCGAAAAGCAGCTTAGCTGCTGAGCAAAAAGAAAATTTATTGCTGTTATTTCAGAGATGGTTTGGATTTAAATTGTCAGATGAGAAGCAGAAAAATGTTTTCTGTAGACAATGCTGAAAACAAGTCCCAACAAAAAGTCGGAAGTAAGAATCCTTATCACCATTTAAAACAGTGCTATAAGTTAAGTTATAAGCTGCAGCTCTGGGTTTTCTGCCTCCTCCCCTAAAACAAACCACATAATAAAACTAATTTACCGTACTTTTCGGCGTAAAAGTCGCTTGTGTATAAGTCGCTTTGTCCAATTATTGGCAATAAGAGAGCGTCCTGTGCTCCAGCATCAACGTGTGGCATGGAGGCTGCACAGTTGAAGAGAGGAAAGCTCTACAGAGAGTGGTGAAGGCTGCACAGAAGTCTGTTGGAGTCAGTCTCCCCACCATCACAGACATTTACACCTCCAGATGCAGGAAAAGAGCCACCTGCATCATGAAAGACCTCACTCACCCAGCACACTCACTCTTTGCCCCACTCCCCTCAGGACGGAGGTTGAGGAGCATCAAATGTAGAACCACTAGACTGAGGAACAGCTTCTACCCTGAGGCTGTTAGACTCATGAATAAATAAAAATAAAATAAAAATAAACACTGCAAAATATCACATCATGCTGATGCTGATCTGTTTTCTTGTTGCTGTGTTCATCTGTGACCATCTGCTCATACAGACTCATGTTCGTGCTGCTGTTTATAATGATGTTTTTCCACTACATTAGGGCTTAGTGTATTACTAGTTGATGTTTTTCTTAGTTAATTCTAGATGTTATTACTGTTTTTCTCTTGCATTTGTTGTTGGATGTAACTGGGACCCCGTGTACATAATCTCGTTTTCATCACATGTACCACATGCGGTGCAAATGACAATAAAGACTCTCTGACTCTCTCTGATAATTTTGAAAAATCCATAAATACATCGCCTCGCCGTATAAGTCGCCTCTATTATGCGTCACCGCTACGCGACGCGTCAGCGCCTCATTTGCCCTGCTGAAAATGGCAGCCACAGAAGCGAGCCAGCAGGAAGGACTTTACAAGATTAACACGGTAAAAACAATTATTTGTTTGCTGAGAAAAAATATATTTCTTAGCTGACATTATTGCACAAGGGTTCCTGAGCTTAACCGTTCCTTAATCAATTCACGAAATGGTCAAATCTGCTGGATTATAAATTGTTTCGGTTTGACGTCTTCCAAACGGTCACGTGCGCTACGAAAATAAATTATAAATAAATCGAATTTTATCTCAAATGTCTTATACAGGGCAACAGTTTGTAAATTAAACCCATATAATTACACTCTGTAAGCTTAAAAAATATCCGACGAGTGGTTTAATAGCTATTAATTACGATATACACGGAAATAAATCGAAGCTAACTCGACACGGTTGAGTCTCTAAAAAAACAAATTTTATCTCAAATGTCTTATACAGGGCAACAGTTTGTAAATTAAACCCATATAATTACACTCTGTAAGCCTAAAAAATATCCGTCGAGTGGTTTAAGAGCGTGCATCAGGGTTTAAAGAGGGCCTCAACACACTGTGAAACGGTAACTCCACCCCCAAAGAAGATTCAAAATCCCTCACGAAAATGGGAGTGTCGAGAGAAATGGAGGGGAGGAGGTGGGGGAGGAGGTGGGTGAGTAAGCTGCGTTCACGCCCCCTCTATCCACAAACTAAAACAAACTAAAACTCCAGCAAACTACTTACAGCAAGCAAAAACGAAGAATAAATATGTAGATGTATTTATCTATTCCCACCAATCAATCCAAAACAAAAGGCCTAAAAAAAAAATACCACAAGATATTCCGTAACCTGGGTCTGTCGGATACCAGACCAGGAGCTACACCATTGCCCTATCGTGGCATATATGCATTACTCGTCCATCGCAATATAAGAAAACAAATACAACCAAATAGTTCTTATGTAGTGAAAAGTATTCCTAACATAAATAAGTTAAAATATACAAATATAATTATAGCCATTCCGAAAACTATAATATGCGTCTTTGCAGTACTTTTCCGGAGTGCAATGTGCCACTTCCATATAAGGTATGAACTGCAGCGCGGACCTTCTCATGTCTGCAGGGGATTGGCTCCGCTTGAACCACCTTTGTGACGTCACACACGAGCAGACACGTCACACATGAGCGTTTGGACAAATAAGAAAATTAAGGTGTAATTCACCAGTTCAGTCCATAGGAAAACCGTAAACACGTTTTTAGACCAAATATTGCCGATTTAAACAAATACGCACAAATACATGAAAATTAACATAGGCATAGTGCTATAAAACCTTTTAAACACATTCTAGGGAGTTTATCAGCTAAAAAAGGTTATTTTTGAGTTTAGTTCAGAGTAGGCATGTAACGAGATCTCGTTGTACGAGATCTCACGATATTAAACTCACGCGATATCTCTCGTTGAGAGTTAACGTTGTCTCGCGAGACGCTAATGCTAGCAGCCCCTAGCAAGTCAGCGTCACGGACAGCATGGCTTCGCCGGATGAAGTTGCTATAGAAGACGCCCCAACTACTGATGGAGGGTCCCGGTGCCGCAGACGCCTCTACATTGATGGAGGGTCCCGACGCTGCCCCGGATGTAAAGACACACTTGTGTAAACACCGGTGTGACCGGTGTTGCCAGATAGAGTCCCACCCACCCAAAGCACTCTTTACCCGCAAAAGTCAGAAGGAAAATCGCGGTGAACCGCCCAATCTGGCAACACTGGTGAGTGACGGCTGCAGATTCAGTGCTGATGCGGATATTTATGTTCAATTTTTGGAAAGTCCTGCGTGAATATCTATTTTTTTTAAACAAAGTTGAACGTTCTAAGGTCTAAGGAGATTCAATCAGTAAAATGAAGACATCAGTTGAGTTTGTAATACATGTTAAAACAGAATAAAAGCCTTTTTGCGGCATAAAACCGATCTTTGAAGTTTTCTTGAACTAATATTAAAATCTCGTCTCGTTCTCGCGAACTCTGTAATTTGTCTTGTCTCGTCTCGTCAGTTTTGTGTATCGTTACACCCCTACAAAAGAGCGATTTTTTTTTAGCTCTAAACATCTTCTGCAGCTAACAGTTTGTAAATGACCACCAAGTGATTACGCTCTGTAAGTTTCAAGAAAATGTTTTTCTTTTCCCCCTCCAACGCATGCATGATCTTCTGACAACTGACCGGCCAGAAACAATTATTAAACTGGTTCCACATGTTACTCTAATGTAACACTAACATGTCATCCCGATGAGCGAGTCTGGCTGAAAGCTTTCCAACATCACATCTCGTTTTTCTTGAAAAAATAAATAAATAAAATCAAAATGTCTAATGTCACTGAAATTCAAATTTAATGCTTTTTATTGCCATTTAAGGCCTTAAATATGGCTAAATCCTTTTAAGGACTTTAAGCTTCTAAATGATCTGCAAAAATAATAATTTTGTATTTCTGATTGTTAATATTAGGTATGGGAATTCCAAGCAAAAAAAAACTACCGTAGTTGAAAAATCAGTGACAAAGTTTCCATTATTTTTCTAATACAGGTAGTCCCCGAATTACGAGCGCTCTGATCTGCGAGGTCCCAGACTTACGAGCTGCACATTTTTGGAAAAAACGAAAAAAATACCGAGTTTTCATGTGTTTTTTCACTTCAGTTAGCAAGTTAAGCATATAAACACACGTTTCCGATCATTTTTATGCACTCAAAAGTAGTTTTTAGATGAAAATAGAGTGTTTTTAGGTGCGCTGGCGAAATTTACGAGCGGACTTCCGGGTTGCGAATTTTTGGAAAAAACGAAAAAAATACTGAGTTTTCATGTGTTTTTCCACTACAGTTAGCAAGTTAAGCATATAAACACACGTTTCCGATCATTTTTATGCACTCAAAAGTAGTTTTTAGATGAAAATAGAGTGTTTTTAGGTGCGCTGGCGAAATTTACGAGCGGACTTCCGGGTTGCGAATTTTTGGAAAAAACGAAAAAAATACTGAGTTTTCATGTGTTTTTTCACTACAGTTAGCAAGTTAAGCATATAAACACACGTTTCCGATCATTTTTATGCACTCAAAAGTAGTTTTTAGATGAAAATAGAGTGTTTTTAGGTGCGCTGGCGAAATTTACGAGCGGACTTCCGGGTTTACGAGAGCAATGGCGGCCGTTCCAAATTACGAGATTTCCGGTTTACGAGCGCCCCCTTGTGACGGATCTCGCTCGTAAATCGGGGAATACCTGTATTACCTCATCCTGCATCTCCACACACAGAAAAACATTGTAAGAAATAAATATATAAAACAAGTGTGCTATCTACGCTTTTTCCAACACAGGGTTTATTTCACCCATTACTTAACCAATACAAATTACAATAGCTTTGAAACTGTCAACATAATAAACTGTTTACAGTATGTCAGTAAACAATACGCTATAAACAAGACAAAGCAATTCTACTTGGGCACGTCTGTACAGAAAATTTCTGAATGTCAGAGAAGGCAGTACTGATAAACGATCCTTTATAGCATTCATCTGGACACAGACTGACCTTAGCAACCTCTAACACTGAGGACTAAAACTGAATTTGGGACTATTAACTGTTGCAAGTTGTGTGTAAAAGTGCCAAATCCATATTATAGTTTAATGGGACACTTCTGCCAGTTAAAACCACATGAAGGTTGGGAACTAATCTCCAACCGCATTGTCACCTGATCACACAGACCATCTGTCATCACTAAAACACATCATTGTGCTGCAGTGATCACTGGCTTTTATATACGGTACATCAACTGTTTAGACACTACTGCAGATCAGCAGTGTAACAGCGGCAGACTGATTTCCAGATGAATCACACAAAGGCAGTAAAAAGCCTTGGTGCCAGCATTAAAATTTTCTGTGAGAGACTATAATCTCTAAAAAAAAATAAAAATAAAAAAAATTCAAATTTTTTGTTAATACCACTGGAAAACCTAAGCTGCTTTGTCTTAATGACCAACTTCAATAAACCAAACCATTACAAAACTTTTCCTTTCAAACTTTGTATTATTAAATATATTTGTAATACTCCTAAATGTGTTTATTTTTCTTACACATCATTTTAGTCATGTACAGTTTTTTCCATTACACATAAACTCAAAAAAGACTAAGCTTAACTTTTTTGTGTACCGTTCCATTTTAATAAACGTGAGAACAACCTCAACACAAAAAGCTGCTGTTTACAGTGCAAAAGCAAGTCAACTTGCTTGGTCAAGCAATATATACTTAAAACTGGACAAATTACATCCTCCTATGTACTATAATGAAAAAAAGCTGCCTTCTTTGAAGCAGAAGCTAAAAGCAATAAAAGCAGGTATTAAAACTGGAAACAACCAATATTACAGAAGTGCTACTGCTTCTGAGTTAAATGTACTAGAAAGGTTTATAGGGCAACCCCAAAAATCAATGGATACACTAGCAAAAAAAAAAAAGTTGTATTGATTTTTAACATCAACAAAAGATTAAACTTAAGTCAGTTCAACCCATTTCATAGTCATCTGTCCTAAATGTGGAGCAGCTTAAACTACAAGCTTTACTAGACTTTGTAAAAAATAATTTTGTTAAATTAATCTATTGGTTAGTCCAACAACATAAATCAAGAAAAATAAGACACGTCACCGTTTTTCAGAAAGCCCCACCAAGACATGTTTGACCAGGAGGAGCCACCATTTTGTGTGTATTAAAGTTTAATTACACAAAGCTTCATGTAAAAACAATCACCTCCAGTGTAGTTCACATTGGATCTTACAATTGTGCTACTTACAGAAAAGAAACACGTGTGCAGAAAGTGGCACGGCTTTACAAAACGTTTCATTTTCTGTTTGCCTTTCAGGCCATTCCACTGAGGACCCCCTGGGGGCCACGGTACCCACCTTGGGGAACACACACGTCCCCGATGGAATCCGCACCTCCAGCGGTAACGCCATGTTCCCAAACACGTCAAGAAGAATGATCAGTGCAGACGTGTTGTTTTACTGCTAATAAATGTTATTATCCCCGAGGGGAAGGCTGACTGTACGTCCCTCCAGCTAAACAAATGCAGTTAGCAAAGCTTCAATGGGCTCTAGCTCAAATGCTACATGGCTTCTCCGGAGCTGAAGCGAGAGAAAAGGCAAGAAAATGGAGCTAGCTCCGGTTCGTGTGATGAGCTAATGTGAGTGTAACCTTAGGTATCTGGCACAGTGAAACAATGAGCTCAGAGTGCAGTCAGTCAACCTTGGCTAGCAGCTTGCTGCTGCATGCTGTGCTGGCTAACCGCACACAAGGCTAACGTTGCACACAAGGCTAACGTTGCACACAAGGCTAACGTTAATGCTAACGAGTAGCCCCGTTAACAATGACAGTTTAGAAAAAAAAACACACGGAGTAACTTACCGACTTAACTGAACAATTCTATTCCAAACCGTCGTCTGTCCATGGTGGCGTGTGCTCCACAAAAACAACAAAATAATAAAAAAATAAAAACAAGTCAACGCAACGAGGCTAAATTATAATAAAAACCTGTTTAAAAAAAAATCTGAAGCGAGACTAGAAGCCAGTGGCAGCGCACTCCCCCAGACATCCAGCACAAGAGAGGAGGCCAGCGGCTCACTGGACTTCTGCCATCACACTCCGAGGCTCCGTCCACACCACAGCGAACACAGACGAGTCCCAAAACGCATGTTTATCGCCGCGGTCTCGAGCCCGAACCGAGTCCGCTCGCCTTCCGCGACCTCCTCGTAATTAAATCCACAGGGAACTGCTTCCCATCCAGGTTAATTCCTTCCGTGTTCGCCGATTTTCTGGACCGAGTACCGTGCTGGTTTCTTCGTGTGGAAACTGATACAATGTAGTCGGGCAGCAGCAGCAGCCGGAGTGGTTAGGAAAACCAGGGGTGGATTATTCCTCCCGGACCGAACCGTGACACTCTGTCAGACAGAGGAAAATGTGGAACTGGATTTCATTCACCGCCTGGACTGAGCACTGCTTTTAACAATTCTATTCAGCGTGTTTATCCACAATATTCCTGAAGGTGGCACTGTATTTGCGATTATGGGACTTACTTCCGTTTGACCCCGGAAGTAGAATTTCTGCATTGGCTCCTCGTTGTTTACTTGTTTATCTGTGCGCGTCGTTGAAGTTCTGTTAAAGTTCTGTTTTCTGTTATTTTGAGCTAAAATTGTCACGAAGATGTCTTGTGGAGCTCTGGTACCTGTTGCGCTGTTCGTGGCTGTACGAATAATCAGACGAAGCTGAATTTGTGGCTGCAACTAGTGTGTGTTGAACATGCTCCGAAAACAAAAACCTGCATCCTTCTTTGTGGCTGGGCTACGAGAAACCACCTGAAAAAAGACTCTGTATCCTCCAGAGGATCGAGAACACCAGGTATGATTTGAGACAGCTTTTAGTTTTATGATTTTATGTAGTCAGTGATTAAATGATACTAATATTTTCGTGCATAACTGGCAAATAAACACACGCACCTATATACTGTATGTATGCTGTCTGTGTATATTTATTTATACTGTATATATAATATAGGTGTGTGTTGTGTTTATTTATATATATATAATATAGGTGTGTGTGCTTATTTATATATATATAGATGTGTGTTTATATATAATATAGGCGTGTGTGTGTGTGCGTGGGTTTCTTTTATATATAATCTAGGTGTGTTTGTGTGTGTTTATTTATATATATATATAATCTAGGTGTGGTGTGTGTGTGCGTTTATTTATATATATAATATTGTGTGTGTGTTTAGTATATATATAATCT
The DNA here is from genome assembly GCA_038048925.1 of Garcialebias charrua. Taxonomy (NCBI): domain Eukaryota; kingdom Metazoa; phylum Chordata; class Actinopteri; order Cyprinodontiformes; family Rivulidae; genus Garcialebias; species Garcialebias charrua. The sequence goes on along the minus strand of JBBPBX010018342.1, from coordinate 18,011 downwards.
AGGTGTGTGTGTGTTTGTGTGTGTTCATAAATGAACCCTAATGTTTGTATACTGTACTTTTCTTTTCCTCCTTTCTGTTATATTTCTGCATAAGGTGAGTTCCAGGGATGGATGGATGATGCTCCAGTTGGTCCAGGGATGGATGATGCTCCAGTTGGTCCAGGGATGGATGACGCTCCAGTTGGTCCAGGGATGGATGACGCTCCAGTTGGTCCAGGGATGGATGACGCTCCAGTTGGTCCAGGGATGGATGACGCTCCAGTTGGTCCAGGGATGGATGACGCTCCAGTTGGTCCAGGGATGGATGACGCTCCAGTTGGTCCAGGGATGGATGACACTCCAGTTGGTCCAGAAGTTTGTGTGCAGTTATGTACCACAGCAACAAATGAGTGAAAATATAATTTCTATAAATAAATCTGCGTTTGAAGTGCATTTGGTGTTGCTGTGTTTCACCTTCTTTATTTCAATAAGATACGTTGTTTAATGTCTAATGAGAAGTTCTACTGCAAATAAAAAAACTAGATGTGATTGTTTTTTTGGCAACTTACCAGTTTAGTTTTTTATTGACAAGTACAAAACTTAGAAACATGCACGTTGCTGTGGTTCCTCCTCCAGGAGGAGATTGATAAGAATAAAAGCTATAATTATAAATTTTAGGCTGATTGGTAACTCTAAATTGACCCTGGGTGTGAGTGAGACAGGTCCCTCTTGTAAATGAGTCCCCGTGGCTCAACGAGGCAAGCCTGTATAAATAAAGGTTGAATGAATGAATGAATAAACTAAAAACATTTGAAACTGAATACAATATGAGAACTGTGGGTGATTTGATGTCTTTTAATGAAAATGATTGGCTGCAGAATAAATACAAGAATAAATACCAGGTCAAATACACTCAACAAGAAATGATGGGCAGTTTCTGATTTTAAACAAACTGGAACAGATTCCTCATCATGTGGGACCACTGGACGACCACTGGACGACCACTGGACGACCACTGGACGACTGGCGCAAGCAGCAAACCCCTCCGGAATCCAAGACGATGGAACTTGGCCCTTCACTCGTCTGTACCTTAAAAAAAGAATAAAACTGTCATGTTTGCATCACAAAGTCTAAAATAAGACCAAGTTTGCTACTCAAAGTAGAAAGAATAAATACAGTTGCTCCTACATTTTTTACTCATTCACAAAGATATACTGTAATGTTCAATTTTATATTGATTTCAGTAATTTTATCTTAGATTTACTTTAATATTTTTGAATTATTGTGCCAGGTGCTTGTGTCATTACTTGTTCTTCTGCTCCTGCGTCTCAGAGTAAGTGTGTCTGTCAACTTCAGCGTGGGAGACCAGTCTGTGACTTGTGTGCAGGCCTTCCTGAAAAAATAAATATTTCAATAGAACAAATGTAGTAATAACCAAAAGATGAACTTGTGTTATGGAATATTTTCTGTACAAACAGCATCCCACTGCTTTATTCACATGAGAGTAACAGGGACCTACAATCAAAACAGTACTACAGTACAGTATGTATGTGCAGTATGTATGTATATACTGTATATATAGTGTGCATACAGTATACACATACACACAGCATATGTATGTACTGCAAATGTATTACACACACATGTAGTTATATTATTTATCCACAGATTTGTTTAGTAAATACTTTAACAGATGCTAACGCTACATGCTAAGCTAACCACAGCTAGTAGACAATGCTAAATCATGAAGAAAAAACAACAACAGCTCCAACACAGAGAAAATTATACTCTCACATTGTTCTGAAATTGTTTCACAAAATGATTTATGTAGAATATTTTGTTTACCGGAGAAAACGTGATCTGAACACGACGTCTTCGAGAGCAGATCCGAGCAGAGGAGGGGCAGCTGTCAGCTCCTCCGATGGAGATAAATCCTTCACGTTTACTTATTTTTGGGACTAAGTGAAAACTGCGCTTTGAACAAACGTCTACCCGACAGGAACACCCACTGACCCAACACGAAGTAACCATTGCAATTAATTAGAAAAAAAAAAAACGTGATAAATACAGCCAGTAGACTGGGCTTTAACTGCTGCTCTCACTTCCGGCGGAAGTCGTTCCCATAATTCGCGCAAGGCATCATGGGGCGTAGGAATATTGTGGATAGGCTATGCAGCTAACTGCGGCTACAAGAGCAGCATCAGAAGATGGTTCTTAGATCCTGATCAGGGCCGGATTAACAACCCCAGGGGCCCCTGGGCACCGAAGCTCACAGGGCCCCCTCCCTAACCTAACACCCATTTTACTATATATATATACTATATTGACTACTACTATATACTACTGTATTGACTACTACTATATACTACTGTATTGACTGTATTGTATATATAATACTACTGTATTGACATCATTCAGCAGCAAATCACATCCATCCATCCTTCATCAGCAAATGATGTCAAACATGAACACTTATGAAAGAGCAGCAGCTACTGCATTGACATCAATCAGCAGCAAACACAGAAGTTCCAGAAAAAAGGCAACATACCTCTAAGCTCTGAGGAGATAGTGGACATAAGTTGGTTGTTTGAAAACTTGAATGATACAGAGGATGACCGAACTGGTACATTGAGTGACCTTGTCTTTGATAACTCAGAGCACATGGATAACTCAGAGCACACAGTTAGTGACAACAATAGCAAACGACAAAAAGAAAAACGTCTCAAAAAAGGCCTTGAGCTACAACATCAGTTTAAACAATCAGTGATGAAACAGTGCGCTGTAACTGCTGTTGAGGCTCACATGCAAAACAAAACACCCTCTGAGGTGTGCCCAGGTCAAAAGGTCGTATCCCAGTCGCAAAAAATAGGCGAGGTTCTCTCTCCTATAGAAAGCGAGAATAAACACCGTCGTCTCAAAGGTCCTCTGACCTCAGAAGAGGCAGAGAACATGCGTCGGTTGTTAAAAGAGTGGGATGATACTAGCGAGAATGAACACTATCGTCTCAAAGGCCTTCTGACCTCAGAAGTGGTGGAGAACACGCGTCGGTTGTTAAAAGAGTTGGATAATACTAGCAAGAATGAACAAGATTTTCAAACTGACATACACCGAAATGTTGGTACCAGTTGGAACAGTGACTCAAAATGGTTTAAAGGGAGCCCCGCCCCTGAAGCACCTCAGATTGAAAAATCTGAGACAAGCAACGAACCACAAAAGGTAGGTGTTCACTCTCTAAGAGACCCACAACGGTTCAGATCGAACCAGATGGGTGAAAACCAAGGTCAATCGGTGGGTGGACTTCAAAAGAAATTGAAGGATGAGGACCTATACTCATGTAACTATGCGTCGTCCCAACAGCCACCCCCGAGCCTTGGAACTGCACCTCCCGCGCCTCGAACAGAACAGTTCGAGACAGGCAAAGAGTCACGAATGTCCCGGAATAATGGCCCAACACCTCTATGCTCGGAAGAGACAGAGGAAGTAAGTAGTTTGTCAGTAGATTTGAATGTTACTGTGCTTGACCAACCTGATACAATGAGTGGCGTTATCATTGATAATGACACTATCAACATTGACCAACCTGGAGCGATGTGTAGCACTGTCTTTCACAAAGACTCAGAGCACACAAATAACTCAGCGCACACTACTTCTGACATTGCCATGGATGTTGACAGCAAACCAACTGCTGATAGTCAACAACATCCTGAAGGTCATGATGCTGACAGCCAACAAGATGCTGACAGTAAACAAGCTTACACAGCCAGAGTCACACGTGAACAGAAACGTGGGCCAAGACCTGTGAGGTTTCTGTGTAACTTTATACAAAGGGGGGTGGCTAAGAAAGCTTACCTGCCTATCACACTGGAAGGTGTCCTTGAGCGTGAAGCCCTCCTGGATGGCAGTTCTGATATAACTATTATGTCGGCCAAGCTGTTCGAGGAGCTGAGGACCGCCGCTAACGGTGTTGACAGGCAAATACCCTTTGAGAAATGTGCTATTGAGCTACAGGGTCTCGCAGAGACGAGAACAACCCTAACAGCTATGGCTATGGTTCACATGCAGATTGGCGAAATGACAATACACCACCCGGTGTACGTGTCTAAACTTGACTCATTCCCATTTTTGGTTGGCCAAGATTTTATAAACCGCTTCAACGCGATTATAGATTATGGTCGACGGAAAATGTGGAGCACAGTGAGAAAACCCCTGCCAATAAAAGTGCTTCCTAGTTGCGATACAGACTGCCTAACCGCAGGTACCGCAAAGGACACACGGGACACCTCATCCGAGGACGAGAGCCCGGTAAGTGAACCTTCAACTACAGGTGAGACAGAAGAGACCCAAAAGTTGGACCAAACTCCGGTCCAACAAGAGAACCTCCTCTGTGAGCTGACACATTCAGCACTCCCTGACCACTGCCTACCACAGGTAGTGAAAGGTGTTGAGATCCAAGGATCCCACACCGAAGACGCTGTACTGTCCTCTGAGACAGGTAATTCGGCAATCAACCAAGCTTTCAATGAAACCTTGGTTCAAGGGCATCTGAGTCCAGAAAATGACAGTCATCCAAACGCTGACAGTCACTTGGACATCATTGTTGCAGATTACGAGGACCCCTCATCGGACAAGAAGGGGGCAAACTCACATTACCTACCACAGGTAGAGAAAGGTGTGGAGATCCAAGGACCCCACACCGAGGTTGCTGTACTGTCCTCTGGGACAGGTAATTCGGCTATCAGCCAAGCTTTCGATGAAACCTTGGTTCAGGGACATTTGTGTCTAGAACTAGTCAGAAATGACATAGTTTTTACAGACTCAAAGAGCACCTCTTCAGTCAAGAAGTGGGAAGACACACACAACGACAGTGACCCGTCGCAGTCTGTACAATCAGACACACCTGCGACTGCACCGACAGTTGTGACACACCTGAATTACACGGAAAGAGGTAAACGTAAGAAGATACGTTGGCCAAAACCTAAACGATTCCTGTGTACCGTCTTCTCTCAGCTGCGCGAACAGCTTAAACTAAACGGTGGCATCCTAACTTGTGCCCATGGACGGACGTCCTCACCTGTGCTCGTGGTCCCCCATGACCAAAGGGGGGTGATGTTAGGCCATGCCAAAGACAAAGATTTGAATGTACACCTCAGAAACACTTTTGCTTTCGCCCAGAAAAACCTGGAAAAATCCGCTGAAGGACGTAAGGCGTACTATGACCAGAAGGCCTCTCACAATGAACTCCAAGTGGGAGACAGAGTCTGGTACTATACGTTCGCCCCAGCAACCGGGAAAGGAGAGTCCGAGACCGGAACTCTCGCCCGCAAACTAATGCCCAGGTGGACTGGACCTCATCTGATAACAGACAAAGTGTCCTCAGTCGTCTACGAAATCAAAATCAGCAAAGGCCGCAAAGAGCCAATTGCTAAATGGGTACATCGAAATCAGATCAAACCTTACAAGGCGTTCAATGACTCCACAAAAGACAAAGATCTCACAAACACACCGACTTCATGGGATAATAAGGTCGTCCAAACACAAGTTAGTAAATAAACTAATCAGGTTTAAACTACCATATTTCCCACCCTATAAGTCGCATTGTCCAATTTGAACTTAGAAACGCTAAGCCTAAAACCCACAACAAAAAACTAACCTTAACAACCGTTTAAATCCACGAGATTTAATTTGACCTCGGTCATAAAGTTGAGACCTGTTTTTCTTGTGTGTTGCACTTTGGAATCTGACGACAAGAGTGTGTCGAAGCAGTGAAACGTTGTTTCCTTGTTGTTTAGTCATTACTGTTGTCATTAGTTGAGATATTGTTTGGTTCTGAACACTCCCAGCCAAAAAGGTTTTGTATTAACATTGGTTAATGAATGATATGGATTTAACTATGCCAACATGCAGTTCGTTTTGTTAAATCTCAATCGTCGAAGAGTCAATGTAGTTTAAAGCTACTCAAGGTACCATAAACTACACTGGTCTCACAATTTCTAAATTGAACCGATTCGATCGTTTCTATTCTAGATTATCTATTCATTTTGATGAGTCTCGCCATAGACTTCAAAATTTATTAGGAATACCAAATCCTACGTCGTTCGTCTAAAAGACAACAGACATTTAGATCAAACTATATTTCATTTTTATTTTAGTTTAACCTAAACTAAGTAATGAATGGAGGAATAGTTTGGAATTAGAGGCCTTCGTTACAGAAGCCCTCCAAAATTTTATAGGTACAGATCCCTATATCTAATTTTACAGAATTGATCCACCCCTTAATTGGTAATTGTAGCTGATCTAAACCATGATAGCTTACATACCAGGTGCATATAGGTAAGGCTTAATGTAAAATCCCAATCATAAGCCCACCTTAAAAAACCACATAATTGCATGACACATAGAACCAGAGTGGCACTGACTGGAAACCAACCAGCCAACAACCTTCGATGTGGGGACCTGCAGCTCCAACGCTTGGTCTTCAACCTTCATCCAAGGGTCGCCTCCTCTGCGTCAATCGAGGGATCCCCTCTACATGCTGATTATGAAAACAATTGTTGCTGATCAATCAACAAAACTAATCGTTGTGGATTTACTGCTGTGGAATTACCGCTGTGGATTATAAGACTTTGCTTTCCAAGGGATCACAACCCCTTACACTTTGTTATCCGGTAACTTGGGTTGTTCATCACAAAATGGCAGTGGCATTTCATAGTGGCCGCTTTCGTTTTGTTTGATGCCTTCTTTGAGTTTTGAGAGAAACTTGAGCTCATGTTGAGACACATGATTGTCATCCATCTCCTTTTCTGAGAAGTCTAACTCCAGTGCTTCAACAATCTCTGAAGAAGTAACATCTCTTACTTTGGTTCTGTTTATGTAGTGGACTTCACTCTGAAGATCAACAGAAGGTTTGTGATCTGGAATGACTTTCCTCACTATGATACGATGACTGACACGAATGCCATCTTCATGGTTCAGGTACGGACTGCTTTGTCCAACTATGCTCCAGCCGAGATCTGTGCGTTGAGCGTAAGGCTCATCTTCCCCGCCTGACACAATTTCTCTTGGGAGCAGTGCTTGTGAGCAGTTATAGCCGATTAACAGGCCTACCTCACATCCTTGCAAAGGAGCGATTTCTGCTTGGAGGTGTCTGAGATGTGGCCAAACCTTTGCCGTCTTGTTTGTTGGAATGTGATCCTTATTGGCTGGAATAAACTCTCTTGTGAAAGTTGACGGTAGACTGATCCGTTTACTTGAATAGAAGCCACGAACTTGTAGATCCTTTACCCTTTGAGACTGAACAACTGTAGTTCTTGATGCCATGGTAGACAATTCAAGCTTGACTGGCTCTTTAGTGATTTCTAAGGATTCTGCAACTTCACTGAGTACAAAGGTTGTATCACTTTGAGAGTCAAGTAAGGCGTATACAAGGACTTCTTGTGTAGGTTGTGTAGTAGATGAAAGCCAAACAGGAATGATTGCTGCTGTTTGTGTATTACTACCTTCTTGACGTATAACTCTGTTTGATGTAGCTATAGAAGTCTCTACTTGGGTTTGAGCTTGATTCCGTTGGTTTTGTCTTTCATTACTTGAAGTTCTCTGGTCTTGCGGTTGTCTTTGTTCTTCTTTGCTACGATCTTCGTGTAGGCAGGTAGGATGGCCTTTGTTGCACTTCTCGCAGACACTTCTGTTGGTACAGCTTTTTGAGTGATGGCCTGGCTTGAGACAACCAAAGCATAATTTTTCAGCTTGAATGAAGTTAACTTTGTCTGTCACAGCTTTTTCCAAAAAACTCCTACATTCTTGAAGAGTATGTTTGGGCCTTTTACAGAACATACATGTGAAATTTGTTGTCTCTTGTACGGTTGTGGCTAAAGTTTTAGCTTCAACATTTCTTTGTCTTGTAGTTTTTAACCTTTCCAAACTGTCTGAGTCGCTTTGCTTCAGTGACTGCAGTGATGTAACGGGGTTACAAGCAATCTTTGCTTCTCTTGTTAGGAATGCTACAAATTGACTGAATGTGGGAAACATATTGGTCTCTTCTTCGGTTTCGACAACCTTACGGTTCCAACTAGCAGTCAGCCAATCTGGTAACTTAGAAAGGATCTTTCTGTTCTCATTGCAGTCGTTTAAGATCTCTAATGACTTGATATGGACCATGGCTGCTTCACAACTTCGTAGGAAATCTGCAAGATCTCTGAGCCCTATACTGTCCTTGGATGAGATATTGGGCCAAGCTTGAAGCTTATCTCTATAGGCTTTTGCAATTAAGAATGGATTCCCATATCTTTCATCAAGTGTTTTCCATGCAGCAGCATAGGCGGATTCAGTTCCAAGGAGGAAGTATCCATCCAGTGCGTTATTTGCTTGTCCGCTCACATATCTGCGAAGGTAGAATATTTTCTCGTTCTCTGGAATGTTCTTTTGATCAATGAGTGTATGGAACGATAGCTTCCAATCACTGTATCTTAAAGGATCTCCACTGAATATTGATGGTTCAGGAACAGGAAGTCTACTAGTGTTTATTGCACTAGCGAATGCCTTGACAAGCTCTGCTGTATCAACATTTGTGGGTGTGGTTGCTGCTTGTGAGATAATGTGCCTTTGAAGTGGAACAGTTACATTTTCAAAAGCCTTACTTTCTGTAGTTGACTTTATTATGCTCACCTTATGCTCCTCTGGCAAACTTAATGAGTCATATACTTGCATCTTTGCTTGTGCTGCACGTAGATCTTTCACCTTTTCTAAGTGCTGAAACTTTCTTTTCTTTTCATCAAGTAATCTTTGTAAGACTGTATATTCTTCCTCTTGTTTAGCCTTAAACTTAGCTTCATCTTCTTCTCTTTGCATTCTCAGCTTAAGTTCCTCTGCTTCTCTTTGCCTTCTCAGCTCAAGTTCCTCTGCTTCTCTTTGCCTTCTCAGCTCAAGTTCCTCTGCTTCTCTTTGCCTTCTCAGCTCAAGTTCCTCTGCTTCTCTTTCTAAACGAAGTTTTCTGGCTAAGGATTCTTGCTCTGCTGCTTTTCTTCTAACTTCAGCTTCAAGTTTTTCAATCTCCATCTGTTCGATTTCTTGTTCTTCTAATACTTTTAGAACAGCTTGGCTCGCAGCTGCTTCTGCTACGGCTTCCTGGCGTTTTACAGAGGATAGACTGGAATGTTGAGAGGTGCATGACTTACTGAGAGTTGAATCAAAGAGGGAGCCTACATCTGGCCAACCTGGCTCCTCTTCTGTAACCGTTCCATCCATGAAACTTGTCGCCTTGGATACGATGAACTTTGAGACTTGAACACAGACGTCTACTTTGCGACGTGTCTCTTGGTCAGGAGGTGAATGTTGGCGTAGCTCGTTGTATGCTTGCTGGACGTCTGCAGAGAAGCTTGTAACATCTCCAATAATGTCATTAAGAAGGTCCTCATTTAAAGGTTCTGATTGTGACAGTGCTTGCTTAGATGTTTTGGCATGTGTTGTCCATTTTGCAAAAATGTAATCAAATCTCTGCTGAAGCCCTTTGACTTTATTATCTTGCATTTCTTTCCCTTTTTCTGTAAACGTTTTGACTCTTGTGCTTCTCCTTAGTTGAGACACTGGAATTTGTGAAGCTTCAGGGTTAACTTCCTGTCCTTCAATATTAATTTGAGAGTCTGTTCTAGTCTCACGTGGAATTGTTGGCTGATTTGGCTCAGTCATTTAAATGTCCATCAACTAAATAAACTTGTATAGAAAGGTTGTAAACTGAATTTCTCGTTTAACATCTAATAGTCAACAAAACATTAATTACTTGTAATGGCAATGTAACTTATAACTGTAGTAGTGTTGGGTAAAAATGTAACTTGAATATTATCAAATACTGTATACTTAATCCTTCTAAACAAATAAAAATAGCATTCCTCCAAAAACCTTAAATTTACAAATAAAATGTACCACTAAATGCTAAATAAATGATATTAACCTTCTAAACAAATAAAAATAGCATTCATCCAAAAACCTTAAATTTACATATAAAATGTACTACTGAAATGCTAAATAAAAAATACAAAAAATTTAACTTGAATACTTTAAAACTTATACACGTGAGAAAGCTGTCAAATTATAAACAGATAAACCAGAGTTTGCTGCAAGAACCTTGTTTTCAACAACAGTTTGCTTTATCAGCTCTCAAGCTCCACACAGCTGCCTTTTTTACTTAAACTGCTGCTTTGTGACCTTATCTTGAAAGCTGCTGCTCCAAACTGTGCTCTGACGTCCCTGCGTGCGTGCGCGCTCCAGGCTCACGCCAAAAATACACTACACGCGTTGCAGCTCCGCCCCGCTCCGGTCCGACCTCCGCAGCAAATACGCACCCTTTATAATCAATGAGATAAAGTATACTGGCTCCGCACGGCGGCAGCGAGCTGCGGAGAGCGGACGGCAGTCCGTCAAAATTAGAAATTTTTCTATTTCTGCCGGATGACGGAGCTGTGCCGGAGTCAACTTTTGAAGATTACGTCGCACCAACAGGAAAAGGAACGAGCACAACTTCCGTATTTACAAAATAAAATCACCACGGGCGGACTAATCCTAGCTCTATACGGATTTATTTGTACAAAAATGCTGTCAAACTATCATTTATGACTATTCTATGACTAAACTATTATATTTATGACTATGACTACGCCTACAAACGCAATACAAGAAATAAATAAATAAAAAAGTATTTTATTCTGAAATGTAAACATCACTTCCTGTTGCTCAAACCATGTAGCTCATTTACGAGAGAAGATCAAGGCAGCAGTCTCTCTACAGTTGTTCTCCTTCTTCCACCGAATGAATTGTTTTGTTCTGACTTACTTATTTATCACTTGATTTATCGCGCGATCTCGCACGTGTCTCGGAGCGGCGCATCCAGGCGGACCTGAGCGGAGCGGAGGCAGTGGAAATTGGACTCGCTCAGCTGCGACCTGCGGACCGGAGCGGGGCGGAGCCGCGTGCAGTGTATTTTTGGGGTCAGATGTCTCAGCTCCGCCTCGTGCACGTGCTGTTCATGCCCCGACGAGTTGGCTGGTCCTTTGTTCTGACCGCATGCTCTCAGCTCGGGGGTGGGATGGGGGGGTCTGCTTCATGCTGCAGTTTCTCCACTCATGCTCGTTGATCAGTCGAGTTTTCTATGGAGACAGGACGATGACGAAAAGGGCGTGGACAAATACAGAAGGGGCGTGAACAAATACAGATCTCACGAGAGCAAATACAGATCTCACGAGAGCAAATACATGTCTCGAGGGAGCAAATTACTCTTGTGCGAGCGCAAATCAGCCCTGCGCGTGTAATGGGGATGAGCGCGAGCGTAGAAAAGAGATCCGAGCGCGCGCACGTGCGCTCGGAGGACAACTACATGCTCTCGCGTGCAAAATGTATCTACTGACAGACTCTCCCTCTCGCTCACGGTTCAGACTTTTGGCAGCCGGTGGGAGGATCCAGACCACGACACATGATTGGCTGCAGTCTTCCTGTCCTCTGTGATTGGGTGTAACACTTCCTGAACCTGAAAATGTAAAATACTGTAAATAGATACCTCTGGACTATTGAGAATGAACTTTCTTGTTAAATAAATAGATTTATCTAAATATACTTCAAGTACATTGTTATAAAATATATTTTGTTGCACTTTATGAAGTACTATTTTTTGCTAAATATAAAATACATTTCAATCAAATATATTTCTAAAAGGAATCTTCATATAAACTTTTTAACTGCACGTTTCATTCAACCTTTATTTATGCATCTCATTGAGCCTCGAGGACTCATTTACAAGAGAGACAAACAAAGAATGATGACAACAGTGACAACAATAGACAGTTAAAAGAGGCATACAGATTTTTTTTAACAAATTAAAATAAGATGGCGAACTTACAGCCATTGCTTTTGGAGGTGAAAGAAAAGATTGATGACTCAAGAGGTGAAATTTATACATTAACAGACAGGCTTTCTCTCTGCAAAAACGTTTTCCTAACTATTCATTCATTCAACCTTTATTTAGTCAGGTAAATCTTATTGAGCTTCGAGGGCTCATTTACGAAAGCGACCTGCTACAAACTAAAGAATGATGAACATCAATGATACAAATACATTAAACAATAAACAAAAGAAAAGAAAAGAAAAAGTTGCAAAAACATTACAAGGTAGATGTACAAAAAAATATCAAAGACAGGAACATATCTGCATTAATTTATAAGACTGAGCTGAACACAGCTTCTCAGACTGAGGAAGTCTTTCGGACGAAAGACGAAACGTTTCTACAGTTTTTTTTTTTTTTTTTTTTGCTTTGTTTTGTTTTGTTTTTTGAATGTCCAGAGGACCAGACTTAGCTTTTTTGGATTTTTCTACCTGGATTATTGAGCATGCATCAGGGTATATCTGCATTGGTTTTTGCCAGGATTCCAACAGATTCTGAAAACCATCCAGAGAGGTCAGGGCAGAGAGCTTCAATATATAACTACAGTACAGTATATATAATATATAACTATAACTGCTGCTACCCCACAATGCATTGCCAACTCAAAATTCTCCTTCAAAATAAAATACCGATAGATCAAAACTGTGGACGTTTTCTTTTTTCTTCATTTTCAAACTAAATTATTAAGACATTTCCAACTTCCAGAACAGTAGTAATACCCAAAAGATGAACTTGTGTTATAGAATATTTTCTGTACAGACATTATCCCACTGCTTTATTCACATGAGAGTAACAGGGGACCTAAAATCAAAACAAACTGATAGTTCTAATCTGACAATGTTGCAGTGTTCAAATATTATGTACCGGTATATTAATACAATGTGTGTGTGTATCATGTATATACTGTACAGTATAACATACACACAGTGTATGTTATACTGTACAGTATAACAACACACATGTATTTGTATTATTTAATGACAGATTTGTTACGTAAATGCTTTAACAGATATTTACTCACATTTTAGTACTATTTTAGCTTCTTGTGCACTTTTCTCTTCTTTTATTCATGTCAAAATTGTGCAAAAATAAATTACCAAACAATTTATTATAAAATATGTTAAATGTAAAACAAGCTTTAATAAAGTACTTTTACTATTATTTATACTGTTTATTAATTACATCATCTCAAGTCAGCAGGAGCAACATCACCACCATCATCATCACAACAACACAAAACTGAGTGATGTAAGTTTAAAGCTCCACTGACATGATTTTTTAACTTTTCATAAAATGGCTCAACATAAATACAGTATCTTGTGTTCAACTATGTTCGTTTTTGCAAACAAACTTATATATATATATATATATATATATATATATAATTTTGATTTAAAATTGATTTTAAACTTTGGGCCGTGTTTATTCACGGGAAATCCGATTACACACGAATGCACCACACTGTAAATGGAAACATGGTATTTAATTAAAAATAGTAAGTTGACTTAAATTAGTTTTCATCAAATAGTGATTAAGACTCACTTTTAGTAAGTTACTTGTACTTTTTGGTCAAAAAATCTCAGTAGCTCAGTTAACTTGAGCTCGTTTCATTTAGAAAAAGTAAGTTTTTGATAAGTGTGCTTTCTTTCTGTGTTGGAAGTTGCACCACTGTTCTTTTTATTTTTTTAATCACTTTCTACGTTTACTCCACTACATTTGAGAGGAAAATATTTTTTTTATTTTAAATCACTGCATATGTAATGAGTACATGAGATGATTATCACAAGAGCTGTACACAGCAAAATCAAAAGTGTTAGATTTACAGTGTTGGTGTTGTCTGTTAAAAATCTGTAGTCAATTCAACACTTCTTTGGTCTAGATTAACAATATGAATGTTAGTTTCCCAAAATCTGTCATGTGTTCAACGCCTGACAAGAGTTACTCCCAGTACCGGTAGGTGGCGGTAATGCGACCTCAACGTTTTTTGCCAACCGCCAAGAAAACCTCATCAAGAAGAAGAAGAAGTCACTCCCAGAATTCAATGCGTCTGTGACGTGTTTTTTCAAACGTACTTGAAAGCGGGAGGATCAAGTCTGGAGCTAAATCGTGACAAAGTACAGTAAGTTTTTGCATGTATATTTTTTTATGACTGCAATATTAATTTTCCCTTTTCGCAATATACATGGTGTGCTTAACGTTGCGTTTGGATATCATGGTATAAATTTAAAAAATGCAACGTTTGCGAGAGGCTAAGCTAGCGGGGGTTTTATGCTGCGTTCCATTTACATCGTAATCCGGAAACTGGGAAGTGGTTGTGACGTCATTTCCCAACAAATCGCATGAACCGCGTTCCAGTTGTCTCCACAGGGAAAACTGTTGCCCTTATTTATTTCCGTTAATAAAAAGTATTATTTTCAAATCTAAATCCTCACGATGCTTCCTTTTTTTTGTTCGTGTGAAACATTTCAATACAACACGTTGCTGTCGTATTGCTGGCGCCAATTTTTTACAACATGGTTACTATAAACAATGACAAAAACGGAGCTCTATTGCGTATAACATGCAAATAAACACACAATTTAAATACACACAGTATGCGCCGACAAAAAGCTATTTGTACAAGTGAATAGACGTGCACTAAAATATTATAAACAAGATATAAAGTAAAAGTTACGGAGTTCACTTACCAAAGCAGTGCGTGGACGCCATCTTGGAATTCAAACTGGGGGTAGTCGCCATAGATATAATATAAAATGTTTATTATATCTATGGTAGTCGCAGTCGCTACCAGTTTACAAGTGGAAATTACCACTGGAGGGCGGCGTTCCAGTTTATTTTACGAATGGGAGCTAGGAAATTTCCACTTCCCAGTGCTACTGGAACGCAGCATTAGCTAACAGAGAGGCTAAAGGTAGCTGTCATCATAACACGGTGTCCTGCTAACCAAACATTAAAACTGTTAGAAAAATCTGACGGACATCTGAGTGAACATGTTTAGCTGTCATGTCGTTCTCTTCATATCAAAACAAGCTCTGAGATACGGGCGGCCATGTTGCTGCTGGAAGGTTCCTAGAGAAATAGCACACGGAGTCTTGCTCTAAACTCCAAGCTTTTTATGAACATGAGCCATTTATTAGTTGTTTTTATTTGTTTACTTTAACTGTTGGGATAACAAAAAATAAATTAAGCTTGTTAGTGGAGCCAGCGCCATAGAGCTCCACTCAGCGCAGTGCAGAGACAAATTTAAAAGTAATTCTTGAACTTGATGCCTTTATTAAACGCATCACAACAGACACGAACTACCACACACGTATCACCTCTTCATCTAAATCCTCATCCTCACCTTTTCTACCCTTTTTGTCTTCATCTTTTATCCTGCAGCTCCACCTGTGATGTGAGCGACAAGGCAACACAACACGCCAGCTGAGTGGAGCAACAGGGTTGCATACTTCATCAGATAATGGGTAATTAGGTGTTCAATGCCATGAGTTTTTATATCAGGGAACCTTACTGTTAGGGTGACAACCAAGAAGTCAGCAGGTGAGGTTCAGCGTAGTTGGGGAAGTAGATCATAAATGAATATTTGTAACTAATTATGTTTTTGCACTTATACATTTTTTCAACTGTTCCCAGTTGTGCTTCAACATGATTTATCATCTACTTCGTTGGAGTCAACCATGTCAGAAAGCTCATCTGTGTCCGTTTCTGGAGACTCCTTGCTAGCATCCTCTTGATTCATCTGGTTCCACAGTGATTGTTCACACAAATGGAGGGACGACAACACATGCTGAACGAGAAGCAGCTAAAGAGGTGTGCAGCTTTTGTAACAAATTATGTAAAATATTACGTACAAAAATATTTTGCTGTTAAACTGATGGTGATGAATATTGATGATTCTGACTTTGTCATGTTTAATCTTATAGATGGTGAGAAATGCTCTCCAGGCTAAACCTGGTGAACAAGTTATTTTGGATGAACATGATGAACTGAGAACATTGATGGCACAAGATAAAGGTAAGTCTGGTTAATTTGGCTCTCTTCTCTTTTAAATATGAGTTGTGTATTATCTGAATGTGTCTGTTATTTTCCCCCTAGGCTGGGACTGTGACCTGTCACGCATTCTGCTGTAGCTTCAACTTCTTCCACCTACCTCCAAAGGCCACAGGAAGAGTGCACAAATCAGCTCATGTCAAGCTGTGGCCCATGTTGTGAGATCTTTACAGGTATGCAAATTGTACTGTATTTTATTCGGTTATTCAGATTCTATATCTTGTGCTGAAGCATTTTCTTATTGGCTTTGTTAGCTATTTGAATGTAGCGGTTCTATATTTCATGATTTTTATTATTTCTCTTTACATTTTGTCAAAGATGGGAGCCAGTGTCAAAACCTTCCTTGGTGGTGTGCAACCAGGACAGCCCTTCCTCCTGTGTGTTGGAGAAAATGAGCAACATCCAAAGATACAACATCATTGATCACAAGACCATCCACTGCAAGGCACAGAACTGTTGGGGTGCATCTTGTTCATTTCCATAGAGACACTGCTTGGACTAATACTGCGGACAATGTGGACACTCAGAATGTAGCTTCAACTTCTTCCACCTACCTCCAAAGGCCACAGGAAGAGTGCAAAAATCAGCTCATGTCAAGCTGTGGACCATGTTGTGAGATCTTTACAGGTATGCAAATCGTACTGCATTTTATTCAGTTATTCAGATCCTATATCTTGTGCTGAAGCATTTTCTTATTGGCTTTGTTAGCTATTTGAATGTAGCGGTTCTATATTTCATGATTTTTATTATTTCTCTTTACATTTTGTCAAAGATGGGAGCCAGTGTCGAAACCTTCCTTGGTGGTGTGCAACCAGGACAGCCCTTCCTCCTGTGTGTTGGAGAAAACGAGCAACATCCAAAGATACTACATCATCATTGATCACAAGACCATCCCCTGCAAGGCACAGAACTCTTGGGGTGCATCTTGTTCATTTCTATAGAGACGTTGCTTGGACTAATACTGCTGACAATGTGGACACTCAGAATGAAGTTAGTGAACCGTCTACTTCACAGGCGGCCACTACAAACTTTCCTGTAAGTACTCCACCGTCTACCAACCACAATAATATACTGAACGGGTGTGCCTCTGTTGTCGCACAGTTGCAAACATCTGGTGTTGCTGAGAGCATCGTTCAAGCAATAGGATGTAGAATTGTAATGTTTTTGATTATTGTAAGGTTATTACATGTGTAAAAAAAAAAAAAAAAATTATATTGGTGAATTGGAATGAAAAGTAATGATATCAAATGTTATTGTTCACTCTTGGACTGTCAAGGATGCAGTTATTTAATAAATGTTTTATTGCAGCTGAATTTTAAGTATATGTTTGTGGTGTGTTTACCTTTTATTTAAAGGTTCAGTATGTAATTTCTGGAACACGCTGGAACTTAGGAAAATTTTGAACAGAGACACGTTTCTGGTCCCTCCCCCTCAGAGCCAAATATGGCTCTGTTACCCTTGCTCTGTTAAAATTCAAATTCAAGCTCTGTTTTTATTGGCTGATTCAAATTCAAGCTCTGTTTTTATTGGCTGGTTAACGGCGTGTCACCTTGGCTTTTTAGAAATGCTTTTAGAGAAGCAAGGGGACAAGTTTTTTTCAGAGATTACTTGTCTAAAATCAGTATGTCAGGAGGTCGTGACAGAGTGAAGAAATATGTTAAAAAATATATTGTTAGAAAAGTTACACACAGCTCCTTTAACAGCAAAAATAGCTAGGAAATTACAGAGAGGGGAAGGACCAAGTACCCATTTAGGAAATTTATTTATTTAATTTAACTGAAAAAAAAATGAGTTGGTAGTAAGTTGTAGGTATTTAGTAATTCTAAGTGGGGTTAAATTTACATCAGTCCACACAAATTAAAAAAAATAAGTTAACACTAAGCATGACTAATGAGTTATCTGAACTTACTTTTTTTGTATCAGTTGTACTACTTGATTTAGTACTGCAAACTTAAAAAAGATTAGCTTTTCTTACTCACTAATCTTAAGACTACTTTGCTTAATTTTTTTGAGGCAACGAGTTTGCGTACTTTTTTTAAGTAAGGTCAACTAATTAGAT
>JBBPBX010018341.1:26086-39157 GCA_038048925.1 Garcialebias charrua | reverse complement strand
TGATACAGCGGTGGTGGGATGCATCACAAACAATGATGAGTCCAGCTACAGACAGGAGGTGGAACACCTGGAGAGCTGGTGCAAAGAGAATAATCTTCACATGAATGTGAAGAAGACAAAGGAGATGATTGTGGACTTCAGAAGGAATAAACACACCCACGCCCCACTGAAAATAGGTGGATCTGCAGTGGAAGTGGTCTCCAGCTACAAATACTTGGGTGTACACTTGAATGATAACCTCAGCTGGACCAACAACACCACCAGCCTGATCAAGAAAGGTCATCAAAGACTCTACTTCCTCAGACGACTGAGACGTGCTGGTCTGAGCAGCCCAGTTCTCACCTCGTTCTACAGGTGTGCAGTGGAAAGCGTCCTGTGCTCCAGCATCAACGTGTGGCATGGAGGCTGCACAGTTGCAGAGAGGAAAGCTCTACAGAGAGTGGTGAAGGCTGCACAGAGGTCTGTCGGAGTCAGTCTCCCCACCATCACAGACATTTACACCTCCAGATGCAGGAAAAGAGCCACCTGCATCATGAAAGACCTCACTCACCCAGCACACTCACTCTTTGCCCCACTCCCCTCAGGACGGAGGTTGAGGAGCATCAAATGTAGAACCACTAGACTGAGGAACAGCTTCTACCCTGAGGCTGTTAGACTCATGAATGAATAAATAAAAATAAAATAAAAATAAACACTGCAAAATATCACATCATGCTGATGCTGATCTGTTTTCTTGTTGCTGTGTTCATCTGTGACCATCTGCTCATACAGACTCATGTTCGTGCTGCTGTTTATAATGATGTTTTTCCACTATATTAGGGCTTAGTGTATTACTAGTTGATGTTTTTCTTAGTTAATTCTAGATGTTATTACTGTTTTTCTCTTGCATTTGTTGTTGGATGTAACTGGGACCCCGTGTACATAATCTCGTTTTCATCACATGTACCACATGCAGTGCAAATGACAATAAAGACTTTCTGACTCTGACTCTGACTCTGATATATATATATAATTTTTGGCCGATATAACGATATTTTAAAACTTATTTGGCCGATAAGCGATAACCAATGCCGATATTTTAAATATGCTCTTTTAACAGAAAATAGCCCTATAGTTTTTGTCTATTCATTGTGCTGTAAGACTAATCATGCTAACGGGGCTAACACAATGTCCAAATGTCTGTGGTAAAACTCACCCAACAAGTCGTGCTATCAGCTATTAGCCTAACATGCATGTTTTTGGTCTGTGGGAGAAAACTGAAAGTTATGCACCATAACTCATGTTCCCTGAAGGAAGAGAACGAGGTGCAACATACTTGCTATGGGAATTGCGCCCCCGTGTGATTACCTGAAGGAATATACTCACGCCTTTATGGCTAGGGGCGTCACCGCCGCGCCAGAGGCCCCGCCCTCTGGGTACTTAAGTTACTTGCGCCCCTCCATCTTTCTCCAAAGTTGCACTTCACTGAGCTTTCAGCATTGAAAAGGGCCAGATATGTTGCACCTCGTTCCCTTCCTTCAGGGAACATGAGTTATGGTGCATAACTTTCAGTTCCCTTTCAGTCTGGTCTCTCGGTGCAACATACTTGCTATGGGAACGTAATCCATTCACGCCCTTGAAATGCTCAGTAAAATGCATGCTAGAGTGAACGTCTGCCCTTGACCAGCAGGCATCTCAAAGCTACTTTCTACTGTGTGTTAGAAAGGACAGCCTGAGTGACGTCACCCGCAGTAACATCCAAACTGTAATGCTTTGCAAAAGTGTTTAATGAGCTCCAATTCGCAGCAGCGCAGATGTCTGCGACTGGTACACCCTTGAATAATGACCAGGAAGTGGCCAAGCCCCGAGTGGAGTGAGCATGCACCCCAGAGGGTACCTGTTGACCTTTGCTACTGTATGCC
Organism: Garcialebias charrua; assembly: GCA_038048925.1. Lineage (NCBI taxonomy): Eukaryota > Metazoa > Chordata > Actinopteri > Cyprinodontiformes > Rivulidae > Garcialebias > Garcialebias charrua. The sequence goes on along the minus strand of JBBPBX010018341.1, from coordinate 37,256 downwards.
CTTTTAATGGCCTCAGTCACCCAATGTGAGAGGTGTTGTTTTGATAGGGCCCTCCCGGTAGCAGGTGCTACAAAGCAGACGAACAGTTGGTTTGTTTTATTCCATTCGGCTGTTCTCTGCATGTAGGTGCATAAAACCCTCACGGGGCAGAGAGCCGTCAGCCTTTCCTGTTCCTGAGTAAGGACAGGAGCAGGTGGGAAGGAGGAGAGGTCAAAGTCCAGACTCCTATGGTTCAAAGTCAAGACCTTGGGAGTGTATGCGGGATTAGGCCTTAGTGTGACATTTGACCCATCAGGGGTGAATCTGGTACACATTGGATGTACAGACAATGCATGGAAGCCACCCATGCGTTTCTCCGAGCAAAAAGCCAGGAGTAGAGCAGTTTTATAAGATAATATATCTATCTTAACCTCGCTCAGTGGCTCGAATGGGGGGTCACAGAGAGCTCCTAGGACCAGGCCAAGATCCCAACCAGGGGTCAGGGTCCTGCTGGGTGGTTTAGTCCGAAGGACACCCTTCATAAATCTTATTATGATTGGATGTGCTCCGGGTGTCCTATGTCCCCAGCCTTCGTGACAGGCTGAAATCGCTGATAGGAAAACTTTAATTGTTGAATAAGAACAACCTTTTTCCAGTAAGTCCTAAAGGAAAGTCAGGAACTGAGTCAAGTCGCATGCATAAGAAATAATATTTCTTTCTGAGCAACAGGCTTCAAAAATATGCCACTTTTGGGCGTATAGAGACTGTGTTGATCCAGCACGGGCATTTTGTATGGTAATTACCACATTTTCCGGCAGGCCTGATGCCATCAATCTGTTCTTTTCAGCCAACAGGCTGAGACTTTTGGCAGTTCCTGGCCTAAGTGGCTGTACTACCCTCTCTGGTGACACAGAGGCTGTTAACCCCTGGGGGTCAACCAGGTTGGGAAGGAGGCCTCCTTGCCAATGTGCCCCCAAGTTACATTGCTTAGGGGCAATTGAGGGCAGATGTAACCTGTCATCCACATTAGACAGGATTGGAGCATAAAGTCTATTTTTTTCCTCCAAGTGTAGAGCCCTAGGGCTGTGAAACTGCGAGTTATGTAAACGAGAAGATCTCCTGACTCCAATCCGTTTTGTGGGGTGATTCAGTTTACTGGTCCTTGGCTTTAATGGAGTGTTGGTACCAGGTGAACCGACCGAGGTCTGTGTTTCACCCGTTGGGAGAATTATTTTTGAAAGCAGATTTGGATCAGCACAGAGCGGGAGGTCACGTGCTGTCTGAGTATTGCTTGGACATTGCGTGTCCCTTGTTAATAACAAAGGAGCGGCCGCAACGTGAGAATGTGGGGGTTCTCCTTTTGGTTTGGCAGACCGGATTATTTGGTGATAAAGAGCCCAGTCCCTCACGAAAAACAGGAAGAGAGATCTGATTCAACTATGACTTGTTTTCATCCATAGCAGGCTGAACACAGTCCCTGCTGTGGAGGTGTGAAGTTTGTGGCTGCCTGAGGGCATCTGATGTAGCCCCCCTGTCATCAAACTTTGTCAGCTTGCCTCCCTAAGGAGCAGACATGTCACATGTTCATCAGGTTAGTGTATTGGATGCCCCATCGTTCACAATGGAGCAAGGGCTTGAGCACGTGACCCTCCTCACCTGTCTCCATGAGAGGTGTGGAGGGTGTTTGCAGACGCCTCTGTGTCTGCTTGCTACAGATGAATCAGAGACACCTTGCTGGGGTTTATTGATTAGGCTAATACCCCGTGGACCATGAGGGAGGGGGGGGGGAAGGCCCCCTCCCTTTATAATGGCTTGTAAGCCAGAGGGGCCTGCTTTGCTGAAGACATTTGTGTGTTGTTGTTTTTTTGATAGTCAATAAAACAGAGAGGAGCTGTTTCATGATCTTTATTCGTGCTTATGTGTAATGACGTACATGATTCTATGTCACTCACAGCAGAGAAAGCATGATTTGTGCATGCTGAAAATATACCAGCTTTTTGTACTGTGTTACAAGCAAAGTCTGGACGTGAAGGGATCATTCCCATTACCACGTGGGCGGGTGATCGTGTAACGTGGAAACGTGGACCTGTTTCATCAGGCACGTTTTTGTCTGTTGTCCCGATTCGCAGAGGAGGCCCTGTGTTTGGTCGCCTGGCGGGGAACAAACCTGTTTTTGCTCCATGCGTACTCTACGCGAGGCTGGCCCGGCGGGGGTCTCTGCCGGGCTTCCTCCTCGTATGCTGGCCGCTTCTGCGGTGGGGCACGCGTTGCCGAGTGGTGCCGGGACTGCGCAGGTCTGCTTCCAGCAGACTCCCTTGGGGGGCGAAGCTTCTCTGGGGAATGCACACCCGGAGAGCTTCCGCCTGTCTGCATCTTTGGTCCAGCTTGGTCTGAATTTGCTCCAAAGCTTTATCAAGCAATCCCGTCGGCTTTATCGAGTGGTAGAGAAAAGGTACATTTTGTTCCTCCGGGAGATCCATTAAAGTCATCCAGAGGTGGCGGATCACGATGACCACTTCCACCATTCTCCTACCCTGTGCAACAGCAGCTGTCCCCATCATATGGAGCACAAAGTCTGTTGCTCTGCGGGCTTCGTCCAGCAATTCAGTGGCCGCCTGCTTGTCCGTTGTTGTTTTGAGCTGTTGCAGTTTTTCGACCAGGTAAGCCTGCATTAACGCGGACGTGTTCATGGCGAATGCCGCGAGTCCCTGAGCCCTGTAGCACTTCTCAAGTAGAGACGCTGAAGTTCGACAAGCCTTGCTGGGAAGAGTTGGTTTTGTTCCTGATGATTTAGGAGCCAGGTGAGACGCTGGTGTGTCCTCAATCTGAGGCACGTTAGCTATTCCCACTTCATCCATCCCGTCTACGTTGAGGAACTGTGAGAGGGGAAGAAGCATAGGGGCTCTTGGTTGAGTCCAGGTGCGAGTTAGTTCTGTGAGGAAGTCCGAGAACACGGGCATCCTTTGTCTCGTGGCAGCCTGCTGCTTCGAGTAAAAATAGTTTCCTACCATCCTCGTGACCTGTTGGCGAGGCGGAGGTTCAGGCCATGGAATGTGCAGCACGTCCGTTGCTCTGTGGCACAAGTTGAACAGAGCAGGGATGGAAAAGTCAGTTTCTGGGAGCACAGGTACCAGGGTCTGGGAAAGCTCTTCACCCTGATCCTCCAGTTCCACGTCTGCTTCCTCCGCTGAAAATTCGCCCGAGGCTGAAATCGAGATCTCGTCCTCATTCATCATGCCTCGGATGTCGAACTTGACGGTTAGGTCCATCATAAGAGCCAGCATATCAAGGCTGTTGCCCCATGCGCCTCGTGCGCTGTCGTCCAGAGCCATGTTCTCGAGCTCCGGCGTGGAAGTGAGGGGCTCCGTGGTGTCCGCATCCGCTGGTGTCGCTGAAGCGCCCATGGCTTTGGCGACGAGGTCAACCCGATGCCGCAGCACCGCAGCACCGCATCCATCATGAGGCTGCAGTGTGGGCAAAAGTCGGGCGTATCCAATGCTGTTTTTGCATGAAGCATTCCCAGGCAGACTGGACAGGCCTCGTGGGTGTCCGTTGCTGCGAGGGAGAAACCACATCCACTGGGACAGGCGCGCAAAGTTGGGCTCGCCGTCCCGTTGGTTTTCCTTGGACGTCTCGCCTTTCGCTTTCCTTTCTCCGGAGGCATGTCCGAGATGAGGCGGGCGAGTCCTTCCATAATCTTTTTTCTTTTTTCTTGAAATGTCTCCTCTGTCGCGTCGCTTTCGCTGGCTAGCTCGCTAGGAGTTAGCAAAATAGCTTTTTTTGTGGCGTAGTTAGCGCCGTCGAGCGAAGCAATCTGTAGAGAGAGGAAAAGAAAATACTTTGGGGTTAAAATAAATGTGCAGGACTAACTTTCGCTAGTCCAGCAGTACCTAGGAATAATTCTCTGTGCGCTCTGTGCAAGCTCACCTCAAGTTGAGCGATGAAGTAACAGAAGTCCCGCGAAGAGGTAGTTCAGGTTTAGCGAGGTGAAGGGCAAAAAAGAGAAAGATGGAGGGGCGCAAGCCGCTTAAGTACCCAGAGGGTGGGGCCTCTGGCGCGGTGGTGACGCCCCTAGCTGTAAAGGCGTGAGTATATTCCTTCAGGTAATTGCGCGGGCGCAATTCCCATAGCAAGTATGTTGCACCGAGAGACCAGACTGAAAGGGAACCGGAGTACCTGCAGAAGACACCTGTGTTGTAGCGATTTGGTTTCAATCCTCAAAATACCATCATGCACAATGACATGTAATATTGCAAAATGTCACTCAGAATGTGTATTGTGAATGACACTCTGCTACCACATATTTACCTCAATATCTGTAATACTGAGTAATATCCATTTATTTCTTGGATGTCAGTTAGCTGTGGCAGCCCATGTTTACCCACTGGTCACTTTCTGAAAGTTTCAGTAATGTTTGGCCAGAAGTTCACAATATATTTTGTTAACAAACAGGGTTGACTCCAACAGTTAATATAATTTTTTTAAGCAAACATGGAGCATCTGTTCTTAATACAAACACACTAAATTTTAGAACATCTATACACCTGGCTGGATTATAACCATTGTTTCCCATATTCTAAAGTCACTGGCTGTGGTGGCCGTCTTGAATTGTGTTTGTTCTAGAAGTTTATGATAGATTCCTGAATTTGTCAATAAGTCATTTTAGCAGTTCGTAATTTCCATTATTTTAGTAACAGACAAATGAACACATTACTGCTGTATCATTGTCTTACAACAAGGGCAACAAAAATGATAACTCTGGAATTTATATATAAGATCCTAGTACGCATCTGATAATGTGGTTGTTGTTGATTTATAAAGACTTTACATATCTCATCATTAATTCATGGCATAACCGTTCCTTATTTGTGGATTATTTTAAATATTTTTGCACTTGATTTGCTGCTGAAATTCACACAATAAAAGTAAACAAAGTTTTATTTTGCTTAAATGCTAAACACTTCCTTTAGCAATATTTCTTAATTACAACCAGAACAGATTTTATCAGATCTAAATGAATCAGTATCTGTACATACACTGAACCTTGAGCTGTGGACATGGCTGGTATCCAGTCGACTGAGTAATTTCATCAAAAGTACCAGATCAATGATTAAACTGCCTGTCTCCCTGGGTGTGCCTGGATGAATTCTTTAATGACTAATTTTAAATAAATTCTGCCAAACAAGCTTCTCCCACCCCTCCCCGCCCCACCCCTGTGATAACACAATCTTCTAAGTCCCACAGACTAACTGGCCATCATATAGAGAAATGTATAATTTGGTAAATTTCCCTAATTTATTGGTGCACTGATTTATTTATTTTTATACATTTTTACACATTACCAGAATCACAATATCTTAGTAACTCATAAAGTCCAATATACTAACACACGTTATATATTCAGTTTGCTCCTTTGTCTCATTAAAGAATATTTGAAATTGTTGCTATGTTTATTGTCTTAATGCTGTCAGATTTCATGTTATAGCTGTCTTGTTTTAGGTTTATTTTGTACTTTTTTAGACTACTTACTTCAGCCTACTATTGGGTACTTCAGCCATTGTGGTATCATATTCATTCAACATTCAGTTTGTTCAGGACCATGCTTTATAACTGAATATTGGACTTTGCTTTTAGCTAATGTTCTAATAATTTTGAGTTCAGCCTACTGTTTTGCTAATTTTGGCTTTCAGCTACTGCTCTGATAATTTATCCTTTAGTTACTTGTTTGTTGATTTTAGCTTTGTGGTCTTCTCTATCATTTTGCACAGGTATCAAAGTGCAAACATTATTACAAGAAGCACGTGAAAAGTTCACTAACAATCCTAAATGGTGAATAGCTAATGTTCTAATAATTTTGAATTCAGCTACTGTTTTTGCTAATTTTGGCTTTCAGCTACTGCTCTGATAATTTATCCTTTAGTTACTGGTTTGTTGATTTTAGCTTTGTGGTCTTCTGTATCATTTTGCACAGGTATTAAAGTGCAAACATTATTACAAGAAGCACATGAAAAGTTCACTACCAATCCTAAATGGTGAAATTAACAGACAGACAGACAGACAGACAGACAGACAGACAGACAGACAGACAGACAGACAGACAGACAGACAGACAGACAGACAGACAGACAGACAGACAGACAGACAGACAGACAGACAGATAGATAGATAGATAGATAGATAGATAGATAGATAGATAGATAGATAGATAGATAGATAGATAGATAGATAGATAGATAGATAGATAGATAGATAGATAGATAGATAGATAGATAGATAGATAGATAGATAGATGATAGATAGATAGATAGATAGATAGATAGATAGATAGATAGATAGATAGATAGATAGATAGATAGATAGATAGATAGATAGATAGATAGATAGATAGATAGATAGATAGATAGATAGATAGATAGATAGATAGATAGATAGATAGATAGATAGATAGATAGATAGATAGATAGATAGATAGATAGATAGATAGATAGATAGATAGATAGATAGATAGATAGATAGATAGATAGATAGATAGATAGATAGATAGATAGATAGATAGATAGATAGATAGATAGATAGATAGATAGATAGATAGATAGATAGATAGATAGATAGATAGATAGATAGATAGATAGATAGATAGATAGATAGATAGATAGATAGATAGATAGATAGATAGATAGATAGATAGATAGATAGATAGATACTTTATAATCTCAGGGGTATTATTTATTGCATTAACTTCAGTTCTTACTCGTCTTTGTCTGAATCTGCACTCTATACATTACCCCCACCCTCAAGCGCAGTTTGTCCTTAATAGCTTATCCCCCTCTCCATCACGCTCCTGATTCCCGTCGCCCCTCATCCTATGTCTTTGGTCTTCTGTCTGAAACTATCCAGCACCTCTTTGTGACCTTCTTGCAGCAGATGGACGCCCATTCAACGACATCAGCTGTAGCTTTGGCCCACCAAGACATTAGTCATGCCTCTAAGCTAGCTGGGACACAAGAGGGCTAATTGGAAACAGATCGCACACACTCACACTTGTGATCACATTTACACATGAAATCACAAACCTAGACGAGATAATCCACATGCAGGGCATTGCACATGCACATACATGCACAACATTGCACACAATTGCTGTGCCTCACACTAATACACACTTGCACAAGGCATTGCAAACACTTACATTCTGTCATTCAGAGGCCCTCTCTGTCTATCCAAAAGAAGCACCTCAGGGTGAGAGGAAGGGGTCAGTTTATTGTTTCTTATGACTAGCATGGGAAACAAATGGACTCCATATATGACTAATAAGAGAGTAGTAGAGGCACTGATGAACAAAGAGAATGAGAATCATCCACCTCCATTAATGTGGCTTTTCATCTCTGTAATAAATGACAGCTTTGTCCCTGAACATATTGTGCAAAGTTACCCCAGCGTGAACTCTTAATGGCTAAAATCAGTGGACACACAAACACCAATCTAGCTGCACATTAACTTTACTTCTCCCACAACCACCAAAATGCCTCTTAATTAGTTATTCTAGGCATGGCAGGTGTTTACACTTTATTCCTACACAATTACGGCATATGTCCAGGCATGTCAATGTAAATTAAAAACAAATCTAGGTGCAGTTTTTTTAAGTGGTTAACGGCTAACTTTATTGTTTTTGTTTAACGATTGAAATGACAGCATGTGCTTAAAATAGTTTAATCTCTTCTTGAATCTCCCTTGTCATTCCTTGTGTACATTTTATTGGAAAATAAATGCAGTTACAGTTATACTAGTCATGCTATGCTATACAACACTGCACAGTACTTTATTTTCTGTGGGTAACTCAGCCAAACAAATTGCAAATGTTTCCAAACTAAGTACAGAAAGTAAGCCATTTATTGTTTGGACAATAATTTGCTTTGTTGTAAAAATATATTCTTGGTAACAAATCTTATTTCATCTTATACTATTATATTCCCTTAAACTGTGTCACATTTTTAAGGAAAATGCAAAGGTGTGTTTAGCAGAAGAGTTGAGTGTGTGGGTTGTGCCCATCAAAAACTTTGCAAATATTTTCTACCAGTTCCATCAGTTTTATTATGTTTTTGTCTTTTGTTTTGTTTTGTTTATTGGAATAGATAATAGGGAGTCCTGTGATGGACTTGCGACCTATCCGGGGTGTCCCCCGCTTCTTGCACAGTGACTGCTGGATATGGACACCAGTGAACCCCATGACCCAAAAAGGAAGAAGCCGTTTAAAGTAAGGGATGAATGGATCATGGATGGTTGAATGATAGGCGTCATGAAAAAAGACACATTGACAATTTCAAATTTTATTTATTTACCAAAATGGTGACTCCATATCATGTGGATTAACCATACACAGCCACAACAACATGGTGCCTCCTCCTCAAACTCTTTACAAGCTTGGTCACACTATGTTGTGGGACGGCATTCCATTGTTTGTTTGGTTTATTTCAAACATGTTAACTATATACAGATAATCATTTTACGTAAAAAAGAAAGAAACAAAAGGATAAAGAAAAATAAACTACATAAAACAACACAAGTGCACAAGTATTGCTCCACTTCTTGTTTAGCTCATCTATCAAAAAGGAGCGTTAGGAACTACAGGAGCACTTAAAAAAAATGAATTTTGTGAAAAGTTCTATATTTTTTGGCCATTATTTCAGAGGGTAAAATTCATATACTACATAATTTCATTAGACATAGAATGAAATATTTGAAGCCTTAATTTCTTGTAATTTTGATGAGTATGGCTTACAAATCATGGAAACCCAAAACAGTGTCTCAGAAAATTCGATTACATAGCCAGCTTTTGGTACTTTTGGCAGCGTGGGTAGGAGCTGAGTCCTGCTGGAAAATGAATTCATAGCATCACCCAAGTCACAGCATGTCTCTGATTTCCCATGTTATAGGAAACGTGGTCTTCAATTTGAAGATGACACTATACTTCAAATGATGCTGCAACTTGGTTTTGTGGAAAAATATCTTGAAGCTGCCCTACGGCATCGGCCCTATCCAGATCAGTCAAATGTGGCATGCCCATGGTTCATGCTCATATGTGCTCACAGACAGCAGCAAATGAAGCATTTGATTGTCAGAACCAGGACTATCAAAAGCTCAAAACAAGAGGCAATAGCACAAACTCTGGCATTGGTAGAGAATATTTGGTAAGTTGTCCTGATTCATGCTCAATAATCCAAGTACATACAAGGTTGATTCAGGTCCTCTGGACAGATTTTTCCTGTGGGGTTTCTGGGTTTTCTTCTTCTTCTTCTAGTGGTGTTTATTGGCGGTTGGCAGACTAACGAGAAGTGCATTACTGCCACCTACTGAGCTGGAGTGTGGACAGGAGATAAACAGAAAAAAATAAAATTAAAAACGCTAATACCGTGAAACAAACTTTACATAACAACTAAAGAGACCCAATCAGGTCCGTAAATAACAAGACAACAAGAATTTGGTCAGTAACTGTGAAACATCAACACTGAAATAGGGACAAGCCTATGAACCACCACCTGCTGACTGAGATGGTGCCACTCCTTTACCCAACATACCCTCTACAGCCTCCCAACCAAGATCTTTAACGTCAAGATATTTTTCAGCAGCCTTCACTATAATTTTGATCGAGTCAGTCTTTCTAACAGTTTGAGCTGAACAATTAATAACTTCCACCATGAACAACACAAAATTCTGTTTGTTCACTATCATGGAATCATCAGGTAATTTAGTGCATCCATCACAATTCTGTGGTTCTATGATTTGCGCCACAGGTCTCACTGGTAGAGTTGGCACACGTTTTGCAGCTTCAGCGTAAGTAATCCCATGAACCAGTTTCACTTTTTGGATTTCCTCCGCTCTCTCTTACTAACCTCACAACCATGATAAGCAGCTGTGTGTTCACCCCCACAGTTACAGCATTTAACTTTTGCCTCACCTCCACAGTTCCCATACGCATGATCACCGGCACATCTACCACATTGCTGTTTCCCTCTGCAAATTGTTGCAACATGACCAAATCTTTGACATTTAAAACAACGTAAAGGAGGAGGAACGTACAGCTTAACATCATAACTCAAGAACCCTATGAAGACTTTACTGGGCAAGTTGTCAACGTCAAATGTAATCAAGACAGACAGGCTGTCACACCTTTCTCCATTCTGTGTTGTTTTCAAACGTCTAATTCCTTTCACCTTAGCACCTCGAATATTGTCCAGAATTTCATCCACAGAGATTTCTAAAGGGACGCTACTTATGACTCCTCTGCTCACGGTTTAACTACCAACCGGACAGCACTCAACTGTCTTACCATCTAGCTCGTTAAGCGTAACAGCCTTATCCATTTGAACGCCATCACTGCAAAGAACAAACAAAGCTCCACTACTCAAAACTTTGGCACTACGGACTGCACCTATTTGGTCGTACAGTGCTGTGGACAGTTTTATCAGATTCCAGTTAGCAAAAGACTCTCCCTCTCAATGCAGTTTGACAATAACTTTAAGGTCATCCTTGCGTTTCTTCGCTTCAAAACAACCGTCAGTGTCTGAACTCGAACCACCTGCAACAGACTTCTGCTTTTTCCTCTTCTTCCTGCTAATGACTTCACTCCAAACCCCTTCACTTCCGTAACAATCCTCTTCCATGCCACTAAAATTACTTCCCGAGTCATCAAAACCCTCTTCTACCCCCTGTCCAGTCACAGCCCAGTTGCTGCCAACCGCCCCACCAGATTGCTGACTCATCTCTCCTAGTTTTCTTTCCAAACACCATGGCCGTTTCTGGGTTTTGACCTGTCTTTTCTGTTTTCTAGTGTTTCCTTCACCCCTCAGTCTTCCTCCTCCTTGTGTTAAAAATAATAATAATAATGAATACAATTTATAACGCACTTTTCATTAGTGAAAATCTCAAAGTGCTACACACATTGAATGCTACACACATTCATACACCGGTAGCGGCAGACTACCATGCAAGGTGCTTTCCAGTCCTACCGGGAGCAACTCGGGGTTAAGTGTCTTGCCCAAGGACACAACGACACATGGTGTGGGGAACCGGGATTCGAACCGCCAACCTTCCGATCGGGGGACGACTGCCATTACCACTACGCCACGGCCGCCCCATGGTTCGGTACACCCACTTGTACCGTTACATGCCTAATCTATACAGTATAGTATAT
>JBBPBX010018341.1:0-21947 GCA_038048925.1 Garcialebias charrua | reverse complement strand
TGATAAGACACAGACAGTCAGGGGGCCTAATGAGCCCACGCGGGGAGGAAGAGGCCTGTCTTTCACAGATAGAACCTCTACCTCCCGCGGAGGGAGAGATAAGCCCTCAGTCAAACAGGTCAGGAGGGGCCACTCACTCACCCCCTCCCCTCCTGAGACATGTAAACCCTGCAGTGAACATGCCCTCCAGACTTGCTACATAGGCAGAAGCCTGGACGGTGTCTAGCCCGGGTCACTGGGTGATGACGACCATAACGGTCGGCTATAGGTTGCAGTTCTCAAAGCGGCCACCAGCCTTTTCTGGGGTAACCATGACAACAATAATCACAGGCTCGCACATCTGTTCTGAGAGAGATTTGCTCTATGCTGCAGAAAGGTGCAGTGAGGACTGTCCCTGCTCACGAGGTAAACAAAGGATTTTTCAGCAAGTACTTTGTTGTACCAAAACAAGACGGAGGCCTAAAGCCGATTTTGGATCTGAGGAGTCTAAACAGATGGCTTTGTTCATACAAATTCAAAATGTTGACGTTAAAACAAGTAATTCACTCGGTTCGCCCGAAAGATTACTTCTGCAAAATCGATTTAAAAGATGCATACTTCCACATCAGCATTTTGCGCAACCACAGAAAGTTCCTGCGCTTCGCGTTCAGAGACGCAGTGTACGAATTCCAGGTCCTCCCTTTCGGGCTCTGCACCGCCCCCCAGGACGTTCACAAAATGCCTGGAAGCGGCCCTGGCACCCATGAGGAACCAGGGCATGAGAGTGTTGAATTATCTCGATGACTTGCTGATTTGGGCGTCCTCCAGGGCCCAAGCAAGGTCCCACACTGACCTAGTGACATCACACCTGACATCTCTAGGTTTTGTAATAAATTCAGACAAGAGCATTCTGTCTCCGTCCCAATTTACTGTTTTTCTGGGGCTGGAGATGAACTCCATTTTATACAGAGCAAGTCTTTCAGAGAAACGGGTTTAATACCTTCATCTCTGCCTAGTGTTTTTTCAGCTAGGCAGGACTGTACCTCTTAGGCCCTGTACACACGTAGCCAGATATCAGTAAAACCGAATAGTTTATCATGCGGTTTGGCCTTTCATCCACACGTGAACTCCGGTTGATGTAAGTATAAACGAATAATAACAAAAACTCCGACCAAAGTGGGGATTTGAGAATTCTCCTCTTTCGGGTTTGCGTGTGGACTTTCAGAACCGGAGAATTGCGTATTTCTGCGACAGCTGATGCGGCGCTGACATCACATAATGCTCTAAAAAAAGCGCTAAAATGTCAACATACCTGCTCTGACATGATTCTCAGTCAACATTTTCCTGCGTTTTATTAACTTTGTACTCCAACACGGCATTTAATAGTGGTTCAACCTTGCGGTCTGTCAACACAAAAAAACCTCCAGGCGCCATAATAACAGGAAGTTGTGGTTGCTTTGAAGGGTTGTGATTGCACTACACTGCCACTTATGTGTTGGGCCTATTCTTTACAACGCTCTGTGGTGAAAAAACGGGTACATGTAGACGATCATTTTAAATATCCAAAAATGTATGTACAAAGATATTTTTTGCGTAGATCTTCGTTTTTCAAACACCAGGCTACGTGTGTACAGGGCCTCAGACTTTGCCAGCACCTATTAGGCCTCTTGGCGGCAGCCATTGTTTGCATTCCTTTTGCTCTGCTAAATACTGTATGCACCCATTCCAGATGTGGTTGCACAAACAGTTACACTCAGTCCCGCGCGACAGACGGGGGATAACAGTTGGCTCAGAGTGCATGAAAGCCCTGAGGCCGTGGAGAGACCCCACAGTGTCCAGCCAAGGCGTCACACTGGACAGAGTATTGTCTCGAGTCCTGGTGACAACAGACGCTTCAATGATGGGGTAGGGGGGCTATGCAGAGGCTAGCATGTACAAGGTGTCTGGAATCAGCAGGAAGCCCGGTTCCACATAAATTACTTGGAGCTCTCAGCAGTGTTTCTTTCACTGAGACATTTTTACAGGAAAGACCTGATCAAACACCAACACGTCCTGATAAAATCAGACAACAGGTTTACTGTGGCTCACATCAACATGGAAGGGGGACTGTCCTCATCCCTCCTGGTGCTAACCCAAAAACTGTTCATGTGGTGTAGCTCACAAGTCCTGTCACTGAGAGCTACTCCCGTGCCGGGACGCTAAACTACGGGGCAGATGCCCTCTCAAAAGGAGCCCCCGTCCCCTCAGAGTGGCGCTTGCACCCACGTATCGTGAACCAGATCTGGGCACGGTACGGAAGGGCAAGCGTAAATCTTTACGCTTGCAGCAGCAACACCCATTTTGCCCTGTTTCATTCCATACTGGACATGAAAGCACCACTGGGGATGGATACGCTGGCATATGAGTGGCTGGCAGGGAGACGTTATTATGCTTTTCTCCCCGTCCATCTTATCCAAGCAACACTGGAGAGGGTACGCATGGGGGCACTCTCTCTGATACTAGTAGCGCCCAGATGGCCAAAGAAGGCCTGGTTTGCAGAAGTGATTTCACTCCTAGTAGGAACACCCTGGAAGCTGCCTATCCACAGGGACCTACTGACCCAAGCTGACCTGTGGCAGCTTTGGGCCTGGCAGCTGAGAGGGACAGGCTAATGGCTTCCGGTTTAACAACTAATGTGATAAACACAATACAGGGTGCACGAGCGGGACCTACTCAGACTCTACGCACACAAGTGATGTGTTTTTGAGATCTGGTGTCTAGAGAGGAATATCACTCCATATTCCTGTGACTTAGCTCAGCTTCTCACTTTTCTGCAGGACCTGCTAGAGAAGGGCCACGCCTTTTCCACAATAAAGGTCTTCCTGTCTGCCATCTCGGCATGCCACGAGAGGTGGGGAGGTAAATCACCTGGTGCCTACACTCTCATGATACGATTCATGAGGGGTATGCTAAGGAAGAGGCCCCCGAGCAGGGCTGTGGTCCCTCAGTGGGACCTGCCTCTCGTGCTGGACGCACTCTGTAAACCTCAATTTGAACCCCTTCAGAACATTAAGATAGATTTATTATCTTATAAGACTGCATTGCTCTTAGCTTTGTACTCAGCAAAGTGCGTGGGTGACCTTCACGCATTATCTGTGCACCCAATGTGTACCCAGTTTGCCCCAGATGGGTTAAAGGTCACCCTACGTCCAAACTTTGCATATGTGCCAAAAGTCCCAACTTTGAATTTCAAAAGTCTGGGTTTTGAACTGTCAACTTTTCCTCTTCCTCCTGTTCTAACTGCAGAACAGAGGCGTCTGAACGTGCTCTGCCCTGTTAGGGCCCTGAGTGTATACATGGAGAGACCTGGCAGTTAGCGTAAAACAAAACAGTTGTTCATATGTGACTGGCCGTGGCAAAACCAGGAACAAGTCTCCCCTGGGTCATTTTGAGTTATTTACAGAATCTGAAAGTGTGGGTTCTAAGCTATCCGATGATGCCAAACACATGTCGCTCAAAAAAAAAATGAAGAAGATACAGCCATTTCAATGTTGGCAATCTGCAAATAAGATTAGGGAGAAAACAGGCTTCAAAGTTTTAGAAGAATGTCCCCATTCCAGAAGCATTACCTGGGGGTGTTAACAATTGCTGGTCATTTACATTAATTTGCGTTAACCCAACCCCCAGAACTGACTGTCAACACAGACTCTGCCTAGGAAGGTGTGCAGAATTTCAGCTTTGCTGGCAAATAGGGGTATGAATCTCTCAGTGTCTGGAGAATTGATTTGATTCCGATTTTTGGTATCACGATTCGATTCAAAATCAATTTTTCGATTCAGAAACAATTTTTGATTCAAAAATGATTTTTCTATTAAAATTGTCATAAATTTAGTTTCAGCTTTGTAACTGACAAGCTGAAAAGAATAAACAACAATGTAAACAAATGGAGCATTTATTTAAAACAATAATTTTAAACTGAGAATATTAAACAACAATGTAAACCAATGGAACATTTATTTGAAACAATAATTTTAAACTGAGAATATTAAACAACAATGTAAACCAATGGAACATTTATTTGAAACAATAATTTTAAACTGAGAATAACAACAATGTAAACAAATGGAACATTTATTTAAAACAATAATTTTAAACTGAAAACATTAACAACAATGTAAACAAATAGAACATTTATTTAAAACAATAATTGTAGGTTCTGTACTTTATCAAAGTTTTTGAATCATTTGATATTCATACCAAAAATACAAACAAATAATACAGGAATGCATTAAATGCTGTAACTTGAATTACCAGTACTGTATTAGGTTAGCTTAGTTGCCTGGATTCCTCTAAAACAATAAAATAAAAATATAGGAACAAATAATTCATCCATCCATCATCTTTAACCACTTCTTCCTTTAAGAGTCATGGGGGTCACTGGTGTCCATGTCCAGTCATCACTGTGCGAGAGGCGTGGGACACCTGGACAGGTCTCCAGTCCATCACATACAAATAATTCAAAATATACAGACAAAAACAGACTTCAGCCTACCAAAGTGTAGTAACCTTTAACTCAAGCATTATAAGAGGGGGACAATAATACTGTCATTGCTGGTATCACTCAGCCCTCTGTGAATAGCAAACAACCATCAGGGTGCTAACGATCCATTGTTAGGCTGATGGTCCTCCATCATGTGAGCAGCTGGTTTCGGCTGTCATCAGCCAACTGGTTGATCCACTGTGAGAGGGTGTTAAGACTGAGCTGAATACCAGACTTAGCTTTTTTAGATTTTTGTACCTGGATTATTGAGCATGCATCAGGGTAAAATTAAACATGTTTAAAAATTGATTTTGGAGCATTTAGAATTGATTCTGAATCGCCAGGACTAAGAATCCAGAGTCTTTGAAAAATCTATTTTTTCCTACACCCCTACTGGCAAACTTCCTTTTGATCTTTAAAAAAATAACATTAATACAAAGAATTGTATTTTATGTTATTGTGACATGTTTTACACATTAATAATGTTGATTGTTTTGTTACAGCCCACCCCAAAAAACAAGGGTCACAACTAGTCAAGTCAAGTCAATTTTATTTATATAGCACAGTTAAAAGGGTCCCCGGTTCAAATCCCGGTCTGGGGGCCTTTCTGGGTGGAGTTTGCATGTTCTCTCCGTGCATGCGTGGGTTTTCTCCGGGTGCTCCGGTTTCCTCCCACAGTCCAAAGACATGCATGTTAGGCTGATTGGTAACTCTAAAATTGACCCTGGGTGTGAGTGAGACAGGTCCCTCTTGTAAATGAGTCCCCGTGGCTCAACGAGGCTAGCCTGTATAAATAAAGCTTGAATGAAAAAAAAACAGATAAACTGTTATCAAGGTGCTTCACACACACAACATAAAAGAGGTTTAAAAATTTAATGAACAGTATCACACACCAATGGTAAAAATTATGATATTAACAGCAGTAAAAGTATAATAAAAATGGTGTTAAAGGTACAGGACAGGAATGCACTTTATAAAGTTGATGACACTGGAAAAGTTTGTATAATAGCTGAAGATGTTGAGTAAACTCAGGAGATGCTTATGTTGCATCTAGGTTAGACAGGGGGAAAACAAAATAAAATAAGGCTTTACACACACCAAGCTCCTGCACAGACTTATTTTAGATGTCACACAAGGTGTTGGTGCTGGACATGATCATCAGGGCAGAAAGGCCTTATCTTTGTTGTAAGTCTTTTTTATTAAGCTTTTGTGGGCTGGTCGGTTTCCATCCATCCATCCATCCATCCATCCATCCATCCATCCATCCATCCATCCATCCATCCATCCAAATAATGTATTTTAAAGAAAGAAAGATAAGATTTCTTGTTTCACCAAATATATATTAACATGAAAAATAAATTCTAAAGATAATCTTACATAAAGATAAACAAAAACATTTTAGAGCAAAATTATCTGGGAAAAACAAGGCTATTTTAATTAAACACGCTGCTCCATTCAGCTTTTTTATCATGATGACAGCAGCTGACAGCAGCTGACAGCTGCGTGAGAACGGCTGATCCATCCGATGTTAACTGTACATTTTACCTTTTCAAACGGCCAGTTGAATCTGCATAATTGGTGCACCATTATCGTGCTTTAAATGTTAGTTTCTTTGCTGCGATTTGTAAAACCTAAGCCAATCCAACGCGTGTGATTGCGCGATGCGCTGCTGGACACAGACCATGGCTGCAGACACGGAGCCGAGTGGCTCCAGTGGCTGGAGCGCATTGCGCGGTGATTACGCGTGTCTGCTTTGTCTAATGAAATAAAGATAGTGGATGGATGGATGTATTATGTATGGATGGAAACTGATTTGCTTGCGATTTGCTTGCGCACGCAGTAAAAGCTTCTTTTTTTTTTTTTCTCGGGTTGGTCGGAAAAACAGCTGACAGCTCTGACGCTTTGATCGGCTTTATTTTATTATTTTCCTTGTTCCTTGTTGTGTCCACTGGGCGATCTATAGATGTTAAGTAGCCATGTGCTTCTTTCAAAGCTGCACGTTATTGGCCGAAGCCAGTAACAAAGCTCTGATACCAGCCAAACAAGTCCCGCATGTTAATCAGCTGAGAGGGTCCCCGCCCCCAGTACGCAAATCACTGCGGCTTGGTTTTACTCTGAAAACAAACGGATTTCTAACACAAAGTTTATCAGTTTAAACACTTATAAAGTGTTTTTTAAAGCATGGGATGGTTTCTTCACAACTTCAACTGGTACATTTTGCAAAAAAACGATTTTCACTAATTTCTCAGAAGTTGAAGGTTTATTGATTTTTTCTCAGTTAGAGCTGTGCCGACTTGTTCCTGGATTTGGAATGGCTGGTCACATATGTTTTGCAAAACCTGCCGCTGGCAAGGCCCTGTCTAAGCAGCATCTGTCCCACTGGGTAATAGAGGCCATTTCTAGGGCATACAGCAGCAAAGGTCAGCAGGTGCCCAGTGGGGTACATGCTCACTCAACTCGAGGCCTTGCCACATCTTGGGCCTTGTTCAAAGGTGTATCAGTAGCTGATATCTGTTCAGCTGCAAACTGGTCATCTCCAAACACGTTTATAAAACACTACAGCCTAGATGTCACAGCACGTGACGTAACTCAAGCTGTTCTCTCTACCTCAGAGAATTGAACGGCTAGCGCCTGTAGTTAAGGCAAAAGTTCTCATAAGCATGCATTTCCAGGGCGTGATTGTATGTTCCCATAGCCATGCTGTTGCACCGCAGTGGACTGACTGATAGGGAACTGAAAGTTATGCACCATAACTCATGTTCCCTGAAGGAAGGGAACAAGGTGCAACACATGTTTGCCCTTTCAATGCCCAAGCTCGGTGAAGTGCATGTAGAGGACGTACGTTGCGCGTCACCGTCTTTTATGCAAGGAGGGTGGAGCCTCCTTGCTGACGTTGACGCTTACTTGCCTTAAAAGGCGTGATTGTATTGCTTCAAGTGAACTGCACGGTGGCGCAATTCCCATAGCCATGCTGTTGCACCTTGTTCCCTTCCTTCAGGGAACATGAGTTATGGTGCATAACTTTCAGATTTCTAAGCTATCCAAAGCCCTATTTATGAGTTTGGCAATGATCAACTTCCATTGGAACTTATTTCCACCAATCACAGCTCAGCAGCTGCTTTTTCATCTACAAAACATCCCACCCATCTAATGACATCATAACTCACCTGCATACATGAGCAGCACTCTGTTGACTGCTTGACATTCTACTGTGGCCCCCTCTTGATCAAATCTTTCCAGATGTGAATGCTAATAAAGCCCTGCAGGAGCTCCATGATCTCATCAGCTCGTTTCAGAGCATCACCATGAGGCTCTTTACATTGTGGCCAGAGACTTTAATCACATAAATCTAAAGGACTGCCTGCCAAGTTTTTACCAGCATGTGGCCATACCAACACATGGAAACAACATGCTGGACCGTGTTTACACTAACGTACAAAGCCGAACCCCACCCTCACCTAAGATTCTCTGATCATATCTCAATATTACTGGCCCCTGCTTACCTGCCCCTGCTGAGACGCTCCAGACTGGTACAAAAGAAAGTTAAATATTGGATCCAGGACAGTGGACCCATACTGAGAGATTGTTATAAACAAACAGACTGGTAGGTTTTCAGAGAAGCTGCTGAAAATGGAAGTTCGCTTGGTCTGGAATAATACACATCCTCAGTATTGGGATACCCTGTACATTTACTGACACTGTCTCCACCATCAGACATGTTTAAAGAAACCCAAACAGAAAACCTTGGCTGAATGCAGAGGTGCGCATCCTACTGGCAGTCAGGAACAATGCCTTCAGGACTGGAAACTCAGAGGAGCTGAGAAGGACAAGGAAAGAGCTAGTTGCTGATATTAAGAGGGCCAAGGCCACATATGCACAGAGGATTGAGGGTCAATTCGCCTCGCAGGACCTAAGGAGCATGTGGAGGGGCATTAAATGCATAGCAGATTATAAAGGCAGGAGTGAACAATGCCACAAAGACAAATCTCTGCCTGATGCCCTCAACAAGTTCTATGCACGCTTTGAAGACCCGAATAGACCACCCAGCACCAGACTCATCTCACCACCGAATGAAGAGCATCTCAACGTGACCTCAGCAGAAGTAAGGAGTACTTTCAGGAGGATCAACCCTCACAAAGCAACCGGCCCATACAACATCCCCGGGGAAGTGTTGAAAGAATGTGCCGATCAGTTCTACGAGGTGCTGGCCGACATCTTTAACACCTCACTTACCCTGGAGACAGTTCCATCTGCCTGAAGACTGCCACCATCATCCCAGTCCTTAAAAGCTATACAATGACTGGTCTGAATGACTATCGGCCAGTGGCCCTAACCTTGATATTCGCTAAATGCTTCGAAAAACTGGTCATGACCCACATCAAAACAACCATCAACCTCAACGAGGACCCTCATCAGTACGCATAACGTGAGAACCGATCAACAAAGGACTCCATCTCCTCTGTGATCCATATTGCTCTCAACCACCTGGAGCAGAAAGAATCTTACGTCCGTTTGATCCTTGCGGACTTCACGTCTGCCTTCAACACCATGATCCGCCAAACCCTGATGGACAAACTATTCACACTAGGACTAAGCCCCTCCATTATAGACTTCTCAACCAACAAACCACAGTCAGTGAGGATCAACAACTTCTTCTCCTCCACCATAAGCCTCAGCACTGGCTCTCATCAAGGATGTGTGTTGAGCCCTCTCCTCTTTACTCTGCTCATGTATGATTAAGCAGCTACCAATCCAGGCTGTCATATTGTAAAGTTTGCAGATGATACAACAGTGATGGGATGCATCACAAACGATGAGTCCAGCTACATGCAGGAGGTGGTACAGCTGGAGAGCTGGTGCAACGAGAATAACCTTCACATCAATGTGAAGAAGACAAAGGAGATGATTGTGGACTTCAGAAGGAACAAACACACCTACACTCCCCTGAACATAAGAGGATATGCGGTGGAAGGGGTCTCTAGCTACAAGTACTTGGGCGTACACATGAATGACAACTTCAGTTGGGGCAACAACACCACCAGCCTGATCAAGAAAGCTCATCAGAAGCCGTTTTCGCACTGCACAGCCCTCCCCGGCCCAGCTCGTCCCGGGTTGCCCCTGAGCCCAGCCTGGCCCGCCCCCGCTCATTTCGCATTGTGCGGAGAGCCGCCTTGAAGTGGGTGGGAAGTTCTTAGCCAACGCCATTTCCTCACTTGGTTGAACTTATTTTACGTTTGTCTTTTATTGGATAAAAAAGTTTGTGTTAACCACAGGCATAACACAAACTCCTTTTTTTATCCAATAAAAGACAAACGTAAAATAAGTTCAACCAAGTGAGGATCGAACCCGAGTCGAGATAAAGTTGGAGTGGAAACCCGACGCGCTTCCAGTGAACCACCGAGGCGTGTTGCTAGTTCCAGGTCTGACGCACGCTTAAATACTGAAAGTTATGCACCATAACTCATGTTCCCTGAAGGAAGGGAACGAGGTGCAACATATTGACTATGGGAATTGCGCCCCCGCGCGATTTACCTGAAGTAAGACATTCACGCCTTTATGCCAGGTGGGCGTCAACGTCACCACAGAGGCCCCGCCCTCTTGGTATAAAGACGACTGCGCCCATCCTTCTGTCTCCAAGAGCACTTCACCGAGCTTTTGGCATTGAAAGGGCAAACATATGTTGAACCTTTATTGTATTCAACGCTTTGTATGTGTTGAAAGTAGACCCGGTTTCGTCTTTGCTTTTTCCTTGACGCCATGTTGAACACCAAATACGGCGCATGTCTGTGATGTCATCACGTAAATGCGTCACCGCGACGAGTCAGTAGAACGAGTCAGAGAACCGATAAACAGAATCGTTAAGACAAGCAGCCTACAATTCCAGGGAAATGAACTCTATTCCCATCCCTAATCCTCACCAATATGTGCACCATTGAGAGCCATTGTCCAATTATTGCCAAAGAATTGGAAAAATCCATATATAGGTCGCACCTTTTTTTTTCCACTTCTGGCACTCGACGGAGCAGCAGCTTCCCTCCTGAGTTTTCCTCTCCCTGCTTTGCCACTTTGTCTTGTCTGCAGTTTGTATTTTTTCAGTGCTCGCTCGAACGTAAATTCTCGATGGATCTAGTTTCGTGGGTTGTTAACTCTATTGATAAAAAAAATTCTACGAAGTGTTCTGGTCCTGGGGAACCAGCTTGCCCTTTGCAGTCGCATCCTGCTGGGTATATCATGGATTCCTGGGGCGAATGGAAGATGTTATGCCTGGACGTGCTTTCTGTCGAGCAGTGGTGGGTACATGAACGCTAGATAGCGCTAAAGCACTAATCCGCTTACAGTGGACCTAAACTTTTTGTCAGCGTTTTTGTGGATTGACTAACTTTTATAATTCATAAGCAGATTTGTGCTATTTTTATTTAAAATGCAGTACCGCTAATAACTAATTATCTATCAGTAAAAACCAATAAACTTATTTACAAGCTCTTATGCTGCTTGTTTTACCTTTTTCCCCACCGTAAAGAGCAGAGAGGAGGGAGGGTGTGAGGGGGAGCAGAGGGGAGAACAGACTCGGATCTACCATGTAGGTAAATGATGCCGTTGCCTGGGGATCCCATCAGCATGGGGCCCCGGCCCCGCCGCGCCCCGGCCAGTCACCTACATCCCTAACATTGATCCTGCTTGTTAATGTACATTTAACATAAAAATAATTATAGTTACGATGAAAACGATCATTAAATACGCAATAAAAAAACGGTCGATTTCTTTATCCCCCTACTAAAAATGGACTATTCCATCTTGACATCTTCCGGGTCAGAGGTGAACTCAGGGGCTAATTCTGTGGCTAGCTGTTTGTGCTGGTACTTGGATAAATCCGCAGAGAACCCCGCTGTTTCAAGCCAAATTAACGTGGCCGGAGGATTTTATTGTGTGTTTTGTGTCGACCATTCGACGGTGAGTCGTTATTTTTATGTATTTTAGTTACTTTTCATTAAATCTGTTGACTACCTATAGACGCTAACTCTGTGTCCAGCTGGTTGGTTGTGCTGGGTTACTAATGGATAAATCCGCAGAGAACCCCGCTGTTTCAAGCCAAATTAACGTGGCCGGAGGATTTTATTGTGTGTTTTGTGTCGACCATTCGATGGTGAGTCGTTAGTTTTATGTATTTGGGTTACTTTTATGTATAAATGCGGTGGCGACACACCCGTGTATTTGAGATTTAAAAGTGGTTTTAGGGATTAAAAGTTCATTCTATTTTTTGTTAATTTCGTGGCCGAATAGAATATATGTACGTAAAGTATTAAATAAATCCTTTGATTTTTGTAATTTCATCCTTTTAGGATCATTTTTGTTACTTTTCAGTTGGCAGTGTAGTGCAAATATTGCATAACGCTGCCGGCTATATATATATATAATATATTAGGGTTGTACATCTCTGTGTGACAGACGATTCGATTCACATCTAGATTCAAGGGTTACGATTCGATTCAAAAACGATTTATTGTAAAAACGGAACGATTCGATTCGATTCGATGCAGTGTAAAAGCGATTCGGTTCGATTCGGTGCAGTGTAAAAGCGATTCGGTTCGATTCGGTTCGATTCGAATAAACTTCAAATAATTCTACGTTTTAATATTTGTTGATGTACCGGTAGACAAATATTTCATTATGAAAGAAAATAATAATAATAATAATAATAATAATAATAATAATTGTCTAAGCTTGTCATCTGCGTATGTTTCCCATACACAGACGAAATTCGTCTCTGCATTTAACCCAACCACCTACCAGGCGGTGCAGTGAGCAGCCATAGAAGGCGCTCGGGGAGCTGGAGAAATAGGTGTGCACTCATAGACACCCCAAGATGTGTAGTGGCCGGGACGCGAACCCGCGTCCTTCGGGTCCCAAGTCAAACGCCCTAACCACTACACCATCTTGGCTCCTTAAAGGACCACTTCTATAAATGTGACATTCTTAGAGCATTTTTAAATTTGTAAAAGTCCACATATATCATATCTAAAAGGGTGCTGTAAAGCACTGGTAAAAATAAAGTAAAAAGCCAAACAAAATAATCACATGTTAAATGTGTTTATTTTTAAACATGGACCTAAAGACCAGCTAAAAGAAAATTTCCTACAGAAAATACAGAAAAAATATAAAAGGCACAAATGGTTACAGCAGCATGTAATAAAATAAAAATCACTAGGAAAAAAAAACCAGGAATAAGCTAAGCACAAAGCTCCTGAGTCCTGTGCAATAACCTGTTGTGCAATAACCTGTCACACAACCTGTAGTTTGGTAGTTATGTGCAATATAGATCATGTGCATTTTAGCTTATATTTCATTACTACCTTGAAATAGTTATTCACACAAATTCATCCTGCTTCACCGTTAAAATTCTACCATGTTGTTTACTATTTTTCTCTTCAGAAACTTAGTAAATATTATAATTACTGTTTCACTTTTTGGTAGTTTATTTTGTACCCTCATTGCATGCTTTAGTATTTCCTGTTTGCTTGTTGTTTGTTTTTTAGCAAGTCAAAATCGTTTTTTCTCATCCTGAGCATTTCATTGTACTAAGTTAACCCTGTGTTAACCTGCATATGACAAATAAACACTTGAACTTGAACTTAATAATACAAAACATAATGCAAGAACAGTACGCCTAACAACAGCAGCACGAACATGAGTTTGTGTGAGCAGGTGGGCACGGATTAATATAAAAACATGCTCTCTGTACCTCACGCTCTCTGTACCTCTTGACTTCTTCACTGGCCTGGTCCCTCACAGATCTAGTTGCCATCCTCACTTCAAAGTCTCCCAACAGCTCGTCCAGCGCTGACATTTTCTTCTTTTTACAAGGTGGTTCATCATCTGAAATAGAAAACAAGCACCATATTTTACTGGCTATGTTTGCCATGAAGTTTTTTTTTTTTACTGACTTTACCATTTTATGTAAAAATCTTCATCTGATGTTCAGAATTTATTTATGTAGGGACTTGTGTACATGTGTAAAAGATATATCATTATCATCATGATGATTATTTAACTCTTTCTGTGCATGCATGCAGATTCTCTCATTATTGTGAATGTGTTTTATGCTGATACAATGACTGCAGCACAAGATTAAGACAAAGTCAGCTCATTCTTGATCACAAGTTATAAAACACAAACCTGTATGCTCATCTTGGGTCTGGGGTGCATCATTGCAGCCGTCCAAATCTCCATTTGCAGGTTCAGTCTGCACTGGACCTCTCTGAACTGAATCCCCCGTTACCTAGAAATAAAACATGACATTACATTTAGTGTACACTGTACAGTATGGTTAAATGCAGTGTAAACAATCAAAAAACAGTAGGCAGAATAAATCTAGTGACAGCAACAAAACACAGCAGACTGTAAGATGTATTTTGACAGTGTGCTGAGGGATTTACCTTGTGATGCAGGGATGTTGCTTTAGCTGTGAATGTCCTCTCTGCATCATGGCTGCTTTAGCTGTGAATGTCCTCTCTGCATCATGGCTGCTTTAGCTGTGAATGTCCTCTCTGCATCATGGCTGCTTTAGCTGTGAATGTCCTCTCTGCATCATGGCTGCTTTAGCTGTGAATGTCCTCTCTGCATCATGGCTGCTTTAGCTGTGAATGTCCTCTCTGCATCATGGCTGCTTTAGCTGTGAATGTCCTCTCTGCATCATGGCTGCTTTAGCTGTGAATGTCCTCTCTGCATCATGGCTACTGTTGTAGCTTTATGCTTCTTATTAATCTTGTATGGCTGTGGGTCATAGTCATGCAGCTTATATTATAGGTGAAGGCTGAGACAACGCTGTTCGGGTCCAACAACGTGTTTATTCTTCTGTGTAACAACAAGACTGTTCACCCATTCTGTGGGCTCATTGACAGCAGTTATCACTGCTACTGAGGAAGGGCAGGGACTTAAAACGGGGGTCCAGAGCTACTACAGTGTGGAAGAGATCTTCAAGGCCTGTGTAGCTCGTGAACTATCACTGAGTTGCCCGTAAAATTTAGTGATAACGTTACCCGTCGCTTTGTGTGTGGCAGCTGCATGATCCTGCTCGTTGTTGTGAGGCTTGAAAAGTTGTTGGTCGAGGTTTGTTGTGCTACCAGTGTACTTCAGAGGTGCGTGCATAGCTTACAAATAGCGTGGCTTTTGTCGAGTTTTCCGTCCTTCTAGTAAAACCCGAAAACGTTCCACACTTTAGATTTTTGTCTGGCTGATGTGTTGAAAATCTTTCGCGGTGACTCGCTAGCGCGCGGCTACTATTTACATCCATGCTCGCTCGTGCTCTTGGTGAGCTATGGCGCATGCGTGAGAATAGCTTCGCTCTCGCGTTGTTTTAGAAACGCATTGTAAACCCAGCAAGTCTCGCGATAACCGGTCCGTAACCGGTCCGTGTCTTTTTAACCGGTTCATCTCTGGATTTGTGGCTGGTTGCTGTCGGTTTACGTGGCTGCTACCGATGCAACCACATCGCTAGCTTGTCAAACCGGATATCCGGTCGAATCGGTTAATCTATAACAAGCCTAATAAATATATATATATAAATATAATATATTAATAGCGGATTAGATTAGCTTCCCCTAATTTTCATAAGACATTTGTGCTTTTGAAATTATGGACCTAAAAAAATTAATAAGCGTTTTAGAGATTGTGGAACTAATTTTTTAATTAGCGTTGCCCACCACTGCAAATAAAGTTTATTATTATTATATTATTATTATAATGATCCCCTTTATAGGAAAAAAAAAGCGTAATCTTTTTACAAATAGTAAAAAGAACTCAAAGATTACACAAACCTTCCAGACATCAGAAATATACTAAAACTCCAGTTTTTCTCTGCTTTTTAGAAGAAATTAGTGAGTCATTGTATTCAGTGTATGACAGCTTATTTAGCTGAGGGCTGTCACTGAATTGTAAAACAGCAATTAAATAAGCTTTGCATTCATCATGTTCGTGTCACAGTGTCGTCTCCTGGCATTCCTCTCAGACACAGAATACCTTTCCTGACAGCCAATCAGTCAGCAGCTGTCAGAAAGTTAGACTAGCATCTCTATTAATCAGAAATGTTATACGTGCAGAATATCTGTTACATTAATTGTCTCATAACTACGTGAGTCACCTAAACTGTTGGCACATCAGAGCAGGGTTGAAAGATGAGAAGACTACCATCGTTTTGTTGCGCTTTTAATGTGGTGGTAGTGTTTTGTGTAACCGTGGGAAATATTTCTGAACGCTGTTAAACTGAATCAAAAGTATCTTGTTTCAAGGTGCTATTTAAATAGATATTTTACTTTGTTCCTTGTTTTAAATCTACGGGAGCTAACATGCCTGTGCTGTAAAGAAAGCCGTCGTTTTGTTTTTCTCTTTTGTTGTGCTGGTGCTGGGAAGACTTGGTGTTCATTGTGAGGATTCTGCTGTTTTTGTTGTTTTTGCTCCTTCCTCTTGGTATTGATGCAGCTGCCTTCACTGACAGTTCTCACTCAGCTGCTCCGGATCAGCTGATTGTCACCCAGGCTTTATTAGGGGGAGCTGAGCCAGTATTCTTTATGGGGCCCCTAAACCGCTTTGCCATTGAGAAGTATGACTTGAGTCAGTTCTTGTCTTACCGGTTCTTCTCAGGTGTAGGTGAACTGGTCAGGTGTAGTTCACCTGAACTACAGGTTCAGCCTACCTGTAGGTGAACTCCTACTTTGAAACATGACTCCAAGCTTGAGTTTTCTGCTGTGCCAGTTCTGTTCTGCCAGTGCCATTACAGTCTGGATTGCTGTTTTCATCAACTCTATTCTGGGAATTCCTCCTGTCAACTGCAACAGGAGAAGTCAGTACACCTCCCTGCCTTCTACATCCACCGTCCAATCCACAGTATTCTTGGGGGTGTCACTGTAGAAGCGAATGTGCATTGTACTTCCTGTCCGACGCCGGAAGTGCCTTTATTCCATAGGCGAGTATGGATCGCGGGTGTTTTTGAAAGTTATTTTCATTCATTTTATCGGAGCAAACACAGCTTTTGTTTAAACGGAACGTTTACTGAAATGTCCTACCGGGGTTCAGGTACCTGCTGTGCTGTTCGCGGCTGCACCAACAACCGGACCAAGCTAAATCTTTGGCTAAAACAACAGTGTTTTCAACACGGACCCAAAACAAAGAAAGAGTGTCCCTGCATCCTTCTCTATGGCTGTGTCTGCGCATCAGGTAACATCTGTAATTTCTTTTTATTCAGGGAGGGTTTTGAAATATATTTCTATCAGTATTACATTACACCCACTATGCTCCATTATTTGTATTCACTTAATTCTGCCTTATAATGTGAAATGTGACACTAGGCAGAACGTTTTTCTCTCGGGCTTTGTTTTCACTAGGGAACAATTACACGCCTGCACATACACAGACATAACATTTGATGTTTACATTGAAGCTGATAGATTGTTGACAGAAAGGAGGGTCACGTGGTAGTGTAGGTGGTTCTAGGGCGGTCCTGAAGCAGTCCAAGGAGGTCCCAGGGTCCAAGGAGGCGGTGACGACATCCGGGGTTTTTATAACCGTGGCCCTGCCTTTGAAGAGTGTGTGTGGACTTGTGCTGGAGTCAGGTCTGTTGTCTGCTGTAAGGTTTATTCTTATATGTACAATAAACCTACATAAAATTTGCACATTCGTTTCAGAGCTTCCTTCAACCTTTTGAATTCGCAACAATTTGGTGACCACCGACGTGGAGAGGTTTGCAGTTTCGTCTGAAACGAGAGATGATTTGGAGGGTTCCCCCCCCCCCACCGCCGACAGAGACGAGCACGCGCGCAGTCAACAACCGGTGATTCACAGAGGTGAGCAGGACCCCTCTTACACAAAACGTCTGCGTTTGGACACACTAAATTATTTGTTGACTGAGGGCTGTTTGTCTCCAGGTGGCCAGTGGTTTATAATGTTAGCAGCTAAGAGTAAAAAAGAAAAAAAACGTGAACTACTGTTGGTATTTCATTTGAATGTGCATTTTTTTTGGGCGGTTTTTGTACATGTAAGTAAGGTGAAGAGCACAGAAGTTCCACACACGCGTAGGGATAATTTACGGTGCCTTAAGTTTGCCCTTTCCCCCACATCCTACTTCTGCGCTCCGGCCTGTCGGCTGGGTGACACGTTTTCTTTGGACTCCGGGAAACTGTGTAGTCGAGGCCTCATCGTGAACTCCGGGCATCTGTCGCCGTTGAGTCACAGGGCTTTCATCCGATGCACGGTTTTGCCGTATGAGTGGGTTGCCGCTCCGGGTTCACAAGTCGTCGTGCGTGTGATTTAAGTTCGCAGCCGAGACTGTGTTCGCTGTCAGAGTCACATTTTTCTTCCCCTTCCCGGTTAAAGTCGATTACCGTATTTTCCACTGTATAGGTCGCACCCATTCTTTTAAGATAACTTTCTTTTCTTTTTATTATTTTTTGTTTTCTTTTCTCTTTTTTTTCGTGGCTTGCGACCTGTAATCCGGTAGGTACGGTATACACGCAAACAAGGCAACAGGGACAGATTTTTTTCTTTTCATTTTTATTCTCATTTATTGCATTTGTGAGTGTTAAAGTCAGGGAGCCAGAAACCTTCTCTGAGCAGCCATGCACAGGGCAGTTTCGCAGATGCAAGAGGGCTGTCACACGGCCGGTCTCCCCCACTGATTTGTTGCAGTTCCTGCAGATGGGGCTCCCCTCCTCCTTCCCCCCCCCCCGCCGCAGATGGCCTCTGGAGGTTCTGGTCCTGGGACCGGCTTGGAGCTGCTGGCTCGAACTCAGATTTATGGCTTCTAACAAGATAATACTCTCCTGTTGGTGCCTGACACGGAGGCAAGGAGACATCTCCTCCCCTCCTCCCTCACCCCCCCCCCCTACGTGCCTGTGAACCTGCACGGCATAAAGGCCTCTTTCATCCATAAATCTGAGTGAGTTGTCACTTGGTTCTGGTTCTGCACCTACAGTTAGTTAGTGGGTCTGCCTCAAAGGTTCCGGCTGATAACAGGGAGTTTTACAACTTATTCAGCTCAGGCTGGGACTGTAAAAGTTACTGTTTATTGGTGTGTACTTCAGTGCAGCTTTGGAAGAAAACTCCAGGGTAAAGTAGTTAGTTAATTACCAGTTAGAAGTTGGGTTATTACACGGTTTGTTTTTTATTTTCTGTTGCTGTGATTTTTTTTTAAACACGCTGACCAATGCAGTACTGTATTTTTTGCAGATATGTGCTTTTCATTCTCAGTGTTAAAGGCACATTTCTGATTTTTATAGGGTTAATCTCATGCAATTGATTGTTAGTTTCCAGTTCTCATCACTTCAGCCTGGTGGGGTGCAGGTCATGTTTAATGACATATGAACGAGGCCTGTGTAATGGTGGTTTGGAGTACTTTGGTGGTTTATTATTTGTTTTATTTGTTTGTTTGTTTTTATATATATGTGTATTATTTTTTTTTCTCTCTTTCTTGGAGGACTGCAGCTTGTCTGTTCTGCAGGATCGTTCTGCCTTGGCCTTCTGACCTGCTCGACAGAGTCTGGAAGGGAGTCTTCACACAGCTGACATACTGCAGGGGGTGACTTTATTTAGGTGTTTTCTGAGGATTTCAGCTTGACATCTGATCAGTGAACGTTGCAGGTTTTCCATGAGGACATTTAGTTAGATTTGGTGGTGGATTTCACTTATACACAGATATGCAGTTCTCAATTTACAATTTTATTCCTCACCCCACAACATTACACTTGTTTGCATACATTTAGGTTACCTCCATAGCATGGAGTGGTTGCATCATGACTCTCTAGTGTTGAACACCATTTTTGGACAGATTACATGTGTGCTGTCATTGAAGCTAGGTTTTGCTAACAACTCCTCACCTGCACTGGACTGCACTGAACTGTCGAATTGCGTTGTGTTCAGCTGAGCTGCAAGCTGTCACCACCTGCACTGAACTGAAAATGCACTGGACTGCAGATATGCATCATGTTCAGCTAAAGCCAAGCTGTCATGACTCGTGCCTGAACTGTTACATGGAGTTTTACGTTTTGCACCAAGTCTATGAACTGTGGTCTGCACCCACTGCTGGACTCTTGACATCTCCTATGGGGGCTGGAGAACTCATGAAAAGTGAAAGTCAAGCTGGAAACGTCACTACCAACCTTTGCAGCCTGGCTGATGTGTCAGCTGACCATGTGATCTTCAGGTGGTGGTTCAATAACTACAGTTTTTCATGATCATATTCTTTGCTATGGTAGAACCTCACGCACACTCATTATTCATACATACATGTACAGATCTCACTGACACGTGACCTGCATGGCCATACACATTTTTGTTTTTTCCTTCATGCACTCGCGTTAGAGCAGTACAGTTTGGTTCTGTTTTCTCCAT
This sequence comes from Garcialebias charrua, assembly GCA_038048925.1. Lineage (NCBI taxonomy): Eukaryota > Metazoa > Chordata > Actinopteri > Cyprinodontiformes > Rivulidae > Garcialebias > Garcialebias charrua. The sequence continues at coordinate 2,071 of JBBPBX010018341.1, read as the reverse complement.
CATGTTCGGTATGGGCACCTGTTGCGTTCCTTTTTGGATGTGTGTTTGTCTTTTTCTTTTCTTTTTCCTCACCTTTTTGGACAAGCCTTGGTGTTGAGAACACGTCTTTCTGGGACTGGACTGACAGCTTCAATTGTTTGTGGTTTCTAGTTTTACCGTCTTGTATACAGTACTATGACTGCTTGTGGTTGTGACAGGCATAGGTGGAGAGTTTGCTGGCATGATGCAGAGAAGGAAGGTAAATGTTTTCTTTGTCCTGGAGACCGAGTGGAAGGGCAGCAAGGCTCACGGTGTTGGAGCAGGATTAAAGCTCTCTTACTATGGTGTGGATAGCGGAGGAGATGGAGTAGAGGTTATGTTGAAGAAGAAGTTGACATAGGATGTCGTGGTGGTGTGACATGTGTCTAGTGGGGGATGTGTCTTATGGTTGAAGTATTACGTCTGATGCTAGGTAGTTGGGTTTGGCTATTTTGAGTTTTTATTTTTTATTTCTGGTAGTATTTCCACCTGCAGTACAGATGACGTTTGTGTTATGAGCATTTCCATTGTTTTCTTTGTAACAGGATGTTTTTTGTTTACCTCCTGTTTCAAAAAAGGGGATGGGAGATAACAGACATACTGTATAGTTAAACACACCATTTCAAATAACTAATTAGATCAACGTTTTAACTCTTCATACAGTGATGAGAGCTGGAAACAGTTATACATTTGATAAAGTTATAAAAGATAATTTTAATAAGTGCCTAAAAACAGGTTGGATCTGAATGTTTGGGGTAATTTATATAGATTTAGTGCTGACTTTTTCTTATTTTTCATTACAGGTCAATTCTGGACTGCTGATGATCTGTCAGCCCTGTGACAGAACGTGTAAGATAAAATTGTGAATAATTTATATTTGAAAAGGGGAAATGCACTTTACAATGTTTCCACAGCTGTGATGGACAAACAGAGGAACCTTACCATAACTGGGTTTACATTCCTCCCCTTTTCAGCAGATTAATTAATGTTGAATGAATGCTTAATGTTGCAGTGTAACCAATGAAGGGAAAATCTATTTCCCTGCACCATTTTTATTTATTTATCTTACAGGTTAACAGGTGGAACATGCAGCAGAGCAGAACTAATCACATTAACTAACAAACTAACCAACTAATCACTAATATATGCCAAGGCTTTCTCATTATTTGTTGAAACCTCTCAATTGTTGTTTACACCATATGTTGAAAGGATACATATGGTTATTCTTACACCTGTGAAGAATGACTGTGAGTTTGATCCAGGAGGTCCAGAAAGGATTGAAGGTTGTTGAGATGGATGAGTCAGACAGAATGTGAATGTTACAGACAGATTAATGTGACTATATATATGTTTGTGCTTGGTGAATGTGAGTACAATAGTTGTGTGTTGATAGATTTTTGAGAAAGGTGTACAGGGTTTTCACTATTTTCCTATAGATATAATTTAGTTTTATCAATTTTAATTCTTAGATTTGAACGATAATTAGAAATGTTTTAGAGGATACATTTTAGCTGCACCTTGTTAAGAAGTATCAGAGTAAGCCTAGCTGTGAATTTTACTGATAGGAAATGTTTGTGGTAAAACATTCTGGTACAGAGAATAATAATATATATATATATATAGGAAATGGATGTGAATAAGATATTTGAATTTGACAGGTTATGGAAGGATTTTTGTGTTTTCTGTTCTGATTAGATTAATCATAGATTAAGTGTTTAATTTTCTGAATGTGGTCTTAGCCCTTATCACAGACATCTCTGAATAAGAGCAGTTGAGCTTTTCTCAGATATCAGACTAGTCAACAGAGTAGTGTAGGGTTTTTCTCCTCACAGGTGTCTATGATGATGAAGATGAGATAGCCTGACTTGGCTAAAGCATAGTTCACATTCTTTGCTAAGGTTAACACATACCTGAAATGGAGCAGAGTATATGCAATGTTTTGAAGTTTGTTAAGAGTTGATAATTCAATTTTGGGTAATTTAAGGGTTTTTGAGAAGTATTGGATTTATAAAGTCAAGTTAAAGTCCAGTTGTTTTTTATTGAACGCCTTTTA
>JBBPBX010018340.1:35269-45736 GCA_038048925.1 Garcialebias charrua | reverse complement strand
GAGTGGATGGAGAAAAGTTTCAGGAGTGATTTGTGACAAAAAGGTGTCAGCAAAGGTCAAAGGAAAAGTTTACAAGACAGTGGTGAGACCAGCTATGTTGTATGGTCTGGAGACAGAGACATTGACAAAAAAGACAGGAGAAAGAACTGGAAGTAGCAGAAATGAAGATGCTGAGGTTCTCAGGAGTGACAAGGATGGATAAGATCAGGAATGAGATCATCAGAAGTACAGCACAGGTTGAACAACTGGGAGACAACCATAGAGTCCAGACTGAGATGGTTTGGACATGGTCGGCCTTGTCGCTGTTTTAAGTGCTCTATAAATAAAATGGTATGGTACTGTATGTCCAGAGGAGGGAAAGTGGGTACAGTATATTAGTAGGATGTTAGAAATACAGCTGCCAGGAAAAAGACAAAGAGGAGATACAGTATACAGATGCATGTAGAGGATATGGAGATAGTTGGAGTGAGGACAGGGCGAGATGGAGGAGGTTGATTCACTGTGGCGACTCCTGAAGAGGGAAAAGTTGAAAGTAAAAGAAGATTGGACTCGATTTGACAGTTTAACCAAGCATTTTTAAGATCTGTGTCAGACGTCTGCGTCTGTATTTAATGCTAACCTGTTGCAGATCACCCCCCATCGGGAGAATCTGGACTGGTTGCTGATAAGGGAGGGGTTGTCTGGGTTTCTGCCTCCCAGCAGAGAGTCCGTACAAACATCACAATCACTTTGTCCCGTAGCAAAGTTCCAGTACGGGACTGCAAAGTTCTCATTACCCGTCAGTCTCTGTAAAGAAAAGACAAATGCAGTGAACACAGTGAAAATGTTTATATACTCAGCACTATTTTCAGATCTCTTTTTTCCTCCATCAGCTTCATATACCATAAGGTCGATTACTACTTTATAGTCTTACTGCCATGTCATTTGTTTAATGGCTTATTCTGTCACTTTAGTTTTTACAGTCTTCCTTGATTTATTCAACATAGACAATACGACTCTCAACACAGACTGCTTTTGATAAAATTCCAAAAGTGAGGTGCAAAACTAAAGTTTCTTCATTTATTGCCTTTAAAAACAACACACTGAAGGTGTTTTACAGACGTTTTGTCTAGCAATGTCTAAAATCTATGCTTTTCTTAGCTTCTAATTTGAAAATTGTTCACCTTGGGTGGTCTTCCCTTATCTTCAACTAGCCTTAAAGCTTTTATGTCTGGAAAAATCACTACAGATTTACAAATCCAAGCCCACAGTAAAAAAACTTTTTAAACAGTTACCTCACACTAAATATTTGGTACATCAGTAAAACCGACAGTTGTAATTGTGTTTCAGACATAAGGTCATAGGAAATGTGTACAGAATATTTTAGTATGAACAGCAGTTTGCTTCGAATATTAAAGTGTAAATCTTTTCCAGTATTATTTCAGGTAAATTAATAAAACTTCAAGTGAGAATAATGTGAACTTTTTCAGAGTTTACAGTATACATTTTTGCGAAAACTAAAATGTATCAAGTTCCGAGTCATCAATGCTTTGTATCTGCAGCAGAGAAATCATCTCTCTCTGCTAAATACTGTACATAAAAATAAAACAAAGTTACTGGTTCCAACTGAAAACTCCATTTCAGTATAGTCCCACCAATTCCCACCACCAGCAAAATAAATTATAATATAATAAAATAGAATCATACCTGAAGCTCTCTTTCTAAGCTCAGAAGGTGATACCTGTGCCAGGTAATAAATGCTGGTCCTTTGTGCGAGAAATCTATGGCTTTGAATGGGCGACCTGGACCTGTGAGAGAATTGAGTTTAATTACAGTACCGTAGTTGTTTTTGGGGGGAGGGGCGATTCACAAGTAATAATAAACTCAAAAGAAACTTAAAACAAAAAATTTCATTGTTCAAAAATTCAAAAGTTTTAATAAAAACTTACTATAATTGAAGCTACAGTCACAAATTTAAAAGGAAATGCTCTCTAGTAACAGCTAAAATATTTCTATATAAGTTACTGTTTCTCTTCAGAAATTGTGTTTTGAAGGGTTCAAATTTCAGACATCAAATTAATCTACCGTACTGCACAGTGAACACAGCAAACTGTATGTTTTAAACTTCTAAATCTGTTACCTGTCAGAATTTAGTGCCTACATTTTTACAAACTGTGACCCATTTGTGTAATTTTATGCATTCCAGATATTTAACCTTTGTCCTATTCTAGTTATAAAATAAAAGCCCAAATCTGGGATGCAGATTTACCAAGAAGTGTGTCTCTAACTGAGTAGTAATGCTGCCAGACGAAGAAATCGTAGATGGAGACATTGGCAAACTGGGGCTCGGTTCCATTTGGTCCCAGCAGTCCGAGCCAATGCTGCGTGGCGATCATATAATCTGGGTGAATGGTGGTCTTAGCCAGATCCAGAGTGCTCAGGAACTCCTGGAGCTCTTCGGGGGTCAAGGAGTGGATGTTCTTTCGCACCACTGGAGCTTTTCTCTGGTCACAGTTAGGTCCAGTCCAGCCAAATTTACACTGTCCACAGTCATAGCCTGCAAAGTTCCCTACAACATGAAGAGGACAGCATGTTTTCAGTACTGAATCTACCGCTGGCCCTGTTCTAAAATGAAACTATGAACCACTCACCGGTACATCTGCAAGTCTGATTGAAGAATTTGGTTGGCCACCTCTCTCTGTCATCAACATTTCTCAGTCTGTATGGTCCTCCCCAAGGTTTGGAGTCGATCCGTACGGTGGTGCAGTTTCCTCTACCTGACAGAGATCCACATACATTGGCAGGATTTGAGCCCAGAGCAGGGCAGCACTGCTTGGACAGGATGCCCTCCACTGTGCAGCAAACACGAGGAAACTGACCCTTTGTAGGGTTAAAACAAAACAATAAAGACAGAAGACCAAGCCCCTGTGCGATCATCATATTCCACGTGTTTCTTTTTCCTCCAGTCAGTCGTGACAAATCAGTTTGAAGATAAAATTTAGCCGCAGTGCCGTCAATTAGTTCCCCCTACGAAGTGTGGAATCTCATTCAGCCACAGTCCCCCGCTGTGTATCTTCAAATTAGATTCAGAGATAAAGATAACCTCTGTGGAAACAACATTTAAAGCCAAATCATGTTGTGTTCCAGCTGGTTACATGCACATTCAGAAAGTGTCTAATGACTATTCTTGCTTTTGTAGGGCTGCGGAGGATTAAGCCATTAGTCTTGTGATGATCACCTGACCACAGGGCTGCGATTTAGAGGGAGATCTGGATGAACACCAAGAAAGTGTCTGAAGGGGCTATTGTCCAACAACTTTGTGCCAAAAGGAAAAGCAAGTGCTTATGTTTTGTTATTTCTGGTTAAGTCATCTGCTGTCATCCGTGATAAATAGAAATGATCCAAAACCCAGCTTTCAATACAGTGTTCCCAAAGCAGGTCTGCCACATCTAAATGAGGGACCGATCACTTTAATCCGGAGAGACATGTGTGGAATTTGCATTTATTTATTTATTTTGTGGTTATTATCAGTGGTCTGTCCTTAACTTTTTCACCATTTCATCTCAGGTTCTGTTGTTAGATAAATTCAATATGTAAAACACAGAAAAACATACAGTATAATGCAAATGAAAATAAATGCAAACAAGAACAAACAATGGTGTGGGCTTCATGTGAGACAGGCACTGAAACACATGACCTATGCTATGTGATATTAGGTCAGATGGCCAGTTTTCTTCCATTTGCCTCAGGATCTGAGTAAGTGTAAGTGTCTTTATAAACACATCTTTTCACACTTTTACACACCCAGATTATTAATTTCACTACATTTTCTTTTGGCCTCTGCACATAATTAATATAAGTAATCCTGCTTTTACACCAAAGTCAAATAATTTTCATTCAACCTTTATTTAGTCAGGTAAATCTTTTGAACCTCATGGGCTCATTTACGAAAGCGACCTGCTAAAACTAAAGAACAATGAACAGCAGTGGTAGAATTTCCTTAAACAATAAACAATAAACAAACAAACAATAAACAATAGAAAACAAAAGAGAGAAAAAAACAAAAGAAATTTTTTTTTTTTAATTTTTTTTTAACAAAGTATCAAACTAGCAAAACATTATAAGGTGGACGTATAAAATCAAAGACAGGAACAAATCTGCATTGGTTATAAATAATATGTATTTTTGTTGTCTGGGTCAGCCAGAGAAACACTTGTTACAGCTTTTACACATGATGCAAGAATTCAGACACAGTTATAATATTTTCAAAGTGACTTTTTGTAAAAAGGTTAAAATGTTACCTGTTGTAGAAAGCTCTTTTTAACAACTTAAGTTTGGAGAAATAAAGTATGTTCCCTTCTCAGTCAGTACACTCGGTGCAACATATGACTATGGGAATTGCTCCCCCGCGCAGTTCACCTGAAGTAATACAATCACGCCTTTTTTAAAGGCAAGGTGGGTGTCGTGTCAGCATCAGCAATGAGGCCCCGCCCTCTTTGCATAAAAGGGGCTGACGCCCCACCTTCTATCTCTTTTGCCCTTCACCTCGCTTCACACCTGAACTTCGCAGGACTCTCTGTGACCGGATCGCTCGACTGGAGGTGAGCTCACTCCCTGAGCGTTACAGAGAAACTTTTCCTGTTAGCACTGGGATTAGCTGAGGCTAACCCAGTGCCATCGACTTAACTTCGAGGTTTTTTCTTCTGCTCTTTTGACAGCTCAGCTACGAGACGCCAGCTGCGCCACGCTACCTGTGTAGCTAACGGCTGCGGATAACGAGAGCAGCTTAACGTGAGGACGTCTTCGCAATGGTTAACGGACGGCTAATTGGCTAAGCTCGACTACTCTTCTCAGCCATGGCTCCGGAGAAAAGCAAGAGGAAGTCGAAGAACTCAAACAAAAACAGCAGGCCAGCGAGCCCCAGCTCCCGAGCCTGCCCCAGCGGATGTGGTTACTCCCTTTCGGCGGCGGACACCCACGAGGCCTGTCCCGTCTGCCTGGGGATGCTACATGCTAAAACTGCTTTGGACTCCCCCGAGTCCTGCCTTCACTGCGGACTGCTATGTGAGACAGTGAGACGGAGATGCATGGACTTTGTGGTCAAAGCCATGGGTGGCTCTACCACGGTACGGAAACCGCTCCTCACCTAAGCGCTCACTCCCACCGCGGAGCTCAAGACAGTGGAATTAGAGGACAGTGGTCAAGCCGACTGGGGAGGAAACATGGATGTTGTGGCCCCGCTCGGGGACTCCACCAACTAATTCGACACGAGGGACTTGTTACGAGCAGATGAGCTCTCGCTAACAGCCTCGGGCGAGCTAACTGACGACGAAGCCGACAACGAGGACGAAGGAGAAGATGAGGACTTCTCCCAGATCCCCGTGGCAGGTCAACCAGAGACTGATGTGTTTGTCCCCGCTCTGTTCGAGCTGTGTCGCAGAGCAACAGACACGTTGCAGATAACTTGGCCATAACCCCCCCCCGACAACAGGTAACGAGGTTGGCGGGGAATTTCGTCTTCGCCAAGCAGCAGTCGGCCACGAGGCAGAGGATGCCTATTTTTCCCGACTTCCAGACGGAGCTGAGTCGCACCTGGGCTGAACCCAGGGTTCCACTGACTTTGCCTCTCTCCCAGGTCCTGGACGTCGCCGGGATGGAGGCGGCTGTCGCGGCCAACATTCCCCAGATGGAGGACACGTTTGTGGCACACTTAGCCCCCAAGACTTCGGGCTCCAGACCGACCCTGCCTAGCCAGGCCTGCCGCGTGTCGGCCACCCAGCTCAAAAAATGTTACCGAGCACAAGGCCTTGCGGTCCGCGCCATGAACGCTTCAGCCATGATGCAGGCCTACATGACGGAAAAACTTCAGGAGTTCCAGCAGACCTCCAACAAAAAGAAAGCGGCCAACGTCCTGGAGGAAGCCCGTAAGGCGACAGATTTTGCTCTTCACCTCATGGGGACAGCCCCATCGCTCAAGGGTGCAGTATTGATGAAATTGTCATTGCTCAGCGCCACCTGTGGCTAATGCTGACAGACTTGCCAGAGGCTCAACGGAACCCGTTCCTCCATCATCCCATCGAGCCCACGGGACTTTTCGACGGTGCTCTTAAAAGAATCCTGTGCAGGCTGGAACAAAGGAGAAAACAGGAGGAGGTCTTGCGTGATGGGATGCCCAGATAGCAATTTGTGCAACCCAGAGATGCTAGAGGACACAGGGCCACACAGCCTCGTCACCACTCGGCCACACGCCGCCCCCACAGAAACGACCGGTGCTCGACGGAAAACAACGGCCGAGGCCCACCGCAGGACCGTCCCAGGCTGGCCAAGCCTGGGCACGGCACAGGTTCGTCCCTTCCCAGACGGGCCCACCGAGGTCCTCCTCAACGAACAGGGACCGAAAGCAGAAGTCGGCCTGATGAAGAGCCGCTTCACCATTTTCCAGGTACTCCTACCCACGTGGACAAACGGGAGACCGAACTTTTAAACCCAGACTTTGTGTGTAAAAGACCACGTTTATCTGGTGTGAATTATGTGTGCACAAAAAAATCACTCAAATGTTGGTGTAATAAAGACAAATTGTTCTTTAAGCACAGCAATAAAGTCTCAAAAACACATACTGCCCTGTGTGTCGACTCAAAAAAAAAAGTACCTTTTTTATGCAAAACATAAAAGGGGGAGACCAGCACTCACACACGGCCACCCTGACCCTCATGAGACACGAACAGACAATGAGCCCCCGCGGGCAACCAGAGGTCTGTCAACACCAGGCAGACACTCTGGCTACCGCGGTAGGACAGGCACGTATGCCGGAGGGAGAACGGGTGGGGGCCACTCACCCCCCCGTCCCCTTGACATACATATGTCACAGAATACACATGCCTTCCAGACTGGGTGCACACACTGGCGCCTGGATCGCATGAAGACCAAGCATGTGGGTCATGTCTACTGTCACCCTAGGTCTCCGGCTGCAGTTCCACAAGCGACCACCTTCCATCACGGGGGTATTGTCGTCCTCCATCAGCCTAGACCGTGCTCATGTGCTAAGAGACGAAGTCTCCAATATGATGCAGAAAGGAGTGATTACAGTGGTCTCTGCTCACGATGTAAAGAAGGGCCACTACAGCAAGTGCTTCCTGGTTCCAAAACGGGAGCAAGCTTGAGGCCAATCTTAGATCTCCGGGGTCTGAACAAAATAATAAAAACATACAAATTCAGGATGTTGACACTCAGACAAGTCATCCACTCAGTTCAACTGGGGGATTATTTCTGCACATTGGATTTAAAAGACGCTTTTTCCACGTGAGCATCCTACACTGCCACAGAAAATTGGATTTAAAAGACGCTTTTTTCCACGTGAGCATCCTACCCTACCACAAAAAATATCTCTGCGCTGCTTTCGAGGGCACCCCCTTCGAGTTCCTGGCAATGCCTTTCGGCTTGAAAACTGCCCTCGGTCATTCACGAAATGCCTCGACGCGGCCTTGACCCCGCTAAGGGGTCAAGGGGTCAGAGTTCTAAATTATCTGGATGATCTGCTCATTCTTGGACACAACAGAGTCCAGGCGCAGCAGCACGCAGAGAGTGTGATGTCTCATCTGGAAGCTCTAGGTTTTGTTGTAAACCTGGCAAAAAGCAACCTGACCCCATCCCAGATTACCGTATTTCTGGGAGTACTACAGCTCAACTCCATACTGTACAGGGCAAGGCTCTCAGAAGCATGGGTTTCTTCCCTCTGTCTAGCATGTTTTCAGCTAGGCCAGAGGGTGCTCCTCAAGCTGTGCCAAAGTCTCTTGGGCCTGTTGGCAGCAGCTATTGTCTGCATGCCGCTGGCCTTATTAAGAATGCGCCCTCTACAGATATGGCTCAACAAACAACTGCAACCTGCCCCCCCTCGACCATCGAGGGGGATACTGATCGGCCCAGAGTGCACGAAGGCCCTGGAGCCATGGAATACCCCTACAGTGTTCAGCCAAGGTGTCATGCTGGGTAGGGTTTTGTCACGAGTCCTGGTCACCACGGACACGTCAAAAACCGGGTGGAGAGGTCTCTGCAGAAACTAGTACACCCAAGGGGTCTGGAAACAGCAGGATTGTGAAGTGGAATACACAGTTCTATATGTTATTATGATTAAACCTATTTCACAAGTGTACTTATTCACAACTGTGTATCATGTAATCACAAATGTTTTATACAATCATGCTTAGGTGCTTAGACCACATAGTGAAACGTGTACACGTATTAATCTCACTGGATCAGTTAGAATACAGTCAGAGGTGCAGGAAACAGACTGGCAGTCCCGAAGCAGCTCTTTGGGCCAAACTCTGCATCTTACACATTCCTGGGGGAAGGGCACGCAGTAACATAAATTGGCAGAACTAAGAACAGGTACATTTATATAATAGCATACACATAAGAAATACACTTAGTGCATGACACATAATGTTCACAGGACGAATATAAATGTACACATAACAAATTAAATTCATTTGAATCTAAACTCTTGTAACTTAAACAAAGAGACACACACACACACAATCTAAGCAGGTCAGCAGGAGAGACCTTGGGCCTGCAATAAATCTCAGTTGCTCAGGCAACCAGTCCTTATCAGGAGGATGGCCAATGAGACAACAGAAGAAGCCCAAAACATTTTATGATATCACATACCAAGGCAAAGTGATGTGGCATTCTGGAGACGGCTTCGATGCGACAGGTCTGTTTTCTGCACCTCTGACTGTATTCTAACTGATCCGGTGAGATTAATACATGCACACGTTTCACTATGTGGTCTAAGCACCTAAGCATGATTGTATAAAACATTTGTGATTACATTCATTCATTCATTCAACCTTTATTTATACAGCATGATACACAGTTGTGAATAAGTACACTTGTGAAATAGGTTTAATCATAATAACATATAGAACTATGTATTCCACTTCAATGCCAAGCTCCACATAAATTTCCTGGAACTCAGAGCAATGTTTTTGTCTCTGAAACACTTTTACAGGAAGGGGCTGGTTGCACAACAACATGTCCTGATAAAATCAGACAACAGGACAACGGTCTCTTACATCAACAGAGAAGGTGGAACAAGGTCCCAACCCCTCCTCAGGTTGACACAGAAACTGCTCACATGGTGCAGCTCCCGGATCTTGTCGCTAAGGGTGACTCATGTCCCGGGCGAGCTGAACCACGGGGCAGATGCCCTCTCCAGAGGGCCCCTCCTCCACTCGGAGTGGTGGCTGAACCCATGTATCATAGACCAGATCTGGGCACGATACGGGAGGGCCACCGTAGATCTGTTCGCCTGCAGCAACAATACACACTGTACCTTGTATCATTCGATAAGGGAGACAGATGCACCGCTGGGGACAGATGCCCTGACGTACAGCTGGTCAACGGGGAGGCTGTATTACGCGTTTCCACCTCTCCCCCTGATTCAGGCGACGGTGGAATGTGTACGAAGGGGAGCTCTCTCCCTAATACTGATAGTCCCCAGGTGGCCTCAGAAAGCATAGTTCCCAGAGGTGATTGCACTGCTGACAAGGACACCATGGCAGCTGCCCCCCCACAGGGACCTGCTGACCCAGGCCCATGGGCATATCCTTCATCCACGCCCAGAACTGTGGCAGCTCTGGGCCTGGCCACTGAGAGGGCCAGGTTAATGGCCTCCGGTCTGCCTAGTAATGTTGTAAACACAATACAGGGAGTGAGAGTACAGTCTACTCAGACCCTCTATGCTCGCAAGTGGCGTGTTTCTGAGGCCTGGTGTCTAGAGAGGAATATTATCTCATATTCCTGTGACCTGGTCCAGCTCCTGACTATTCTACAGGACTTGCTGGAGAAGGGTCGCTCTTTCTCCACCATTAAGGTCTTTTTATCAGCCATCTCGGCATGCCACGAGGGCTGGGGAGGTAAATCACCTGGTGCCCACCCTCTCATGATACGGTTCATGAAGGACGTGCTGAGGAAGAGGCCTCCAAGCAGGACTTTGGCCCCTCTGTGGGACCTACAGTTGGTCCTGGATGCTCTGTGTGAGCTTCCATTTGAGCCTCTTAGCAGCATTAAGATAGATTTATTATCTTATAAGACTGCATTGCTCTTAGTTCTGTGCTTAGCAAAACACGTAGGCGACCTCCATGCTTTATCTGTGCATCCATTGTGCACCAGATTTGCTCCTGACGGGTCAAAGGTCACCTTGCATCCAAACCCTGCATATGTGCCAAAAGTACCAACTTTAAATCCCAAAAGTCTGGACTTTAAGCTCTTAACCTTTCCTCCTCCCCTGTTCTAACTGCAGAACAGAGGCGGCAGAACGCGCTCTGCCCTGTGAGGGCCCTGAGCGCCTAGATGGAGAGGACTAACAGTTGGCGAAAAACAAAACAGTTGTTTGTATGTTTTGCTAATCCTACTGCAGGTAGAGCCCTGTCAAAACAGTGCCTCTCACACTGGGTGACTGAGGCCATAAAAAGGGCGTACAGCAGCAAA
>JBBPBX010018340.1:0-27869 GCA_038048925.1 Garcialebias charrua | reverse complement strand
ACACACACACACACACACACACACACACACACACACACACACACACACATCCTACTACAGTATACATAATAGCCTACTATATATGGCATATTTTTCATTCTCCAGATCAATACAAATGCAGGCATTCAGAAATAGAACAATACTATCAGTGACATTTAGTATAAAAAAGTATTAATGTTTGATAATTACTTTTTCTATAAGCACATTCAGATAACTGTAGCAATAGCACTGATTAGCACAGAGCCCAATACAATAACCTGGAGGCTAGCGTTAGCATGCTAGCTCCAGAAACAAACAAACATACCGTACTCACAAGTTCCCGCTTTTAGAATACACAGTCAGCTGACGTTTTTTTTCTCACAAACAAAGACATCTAAAAGTTGAGAGGTATATCAGTCAGTAATGGCAACATTACTCTATATGGTTTTCAGAATCTGTTGGAATCCTGGCAAAAACCAATGCAGATTTGTTCCTGTCTTTGATTTTATACGTCTACCTGTTTTGCTAGTTTTTTGCTAGTTTTTTGCTACTTTGTTAAAAGGAGGAGTGTGTATGTATGTATATATATATATATATATATATATATATATATATATATGTATATATATGTATGTATATGTATATTTATTATATATATATGTATATATATATATATATATATATGTATGTGTGTATGTGTGTGTATGTATGTGTATATATGTATATATATATATATGTGTATATATATATGTATATATATATATGTATATATATATATATATATATATATATATATATATATATATATATATATATATATTTTTTTTCTCTCTCTTTTGTTTTCTATTGTTTATTGTTTGATTGTTTATTGTTTAAGGAAATTCTACCATTACTGTTCATTGTTCTTTAGTTTTAGCAGGTCGCTTTCGTAAATGAGCCCATGAGGTTCAAAAGATTTACCTGACTAAATAAAGGTTGAATGAATGAATACTAGGCATTAGAGAAAGGGCTTTCAAAGGCTTAGAGCCTACCTGCAACATAGCCTGGTTGTGAGTGTCACTGCATGATCTGTTCTGGAAAAAAAAAATGTTCAGGGTCCGGAAGTACAATCTGTACCGTGCATCCGTATTCTGGGTGCTGCAGTGGGGCGCCCAGAATCTTCCTATATCTTGTATTGGAAGGGGAGCCACCGTGCATGTAAAACTTTAATGAGAGTCAATGGGAAAATATTTTTTGCGCCCCAGGGACAGAACAAACAGGAAAACTCTGGCCCGCCTAAAAACCTAGGTCTCGGCCCAGTAGAAGAAAACTCTAGTGCGGTTAAAGTACAGTGTGAATGCAAGCAGACCAGGTACTGTACCGCTTCACAAGCAGGAAGTGGACTACAGCGCAGGACAAACAAACACGCATTTCTCTTACCTCATATGGAGCTGTCAGTTTGTCTTATGTGAAAAACTATATTCTCCATGGTCTTCTGCCTCATCATCTGCTCATGCTGAGTCCATTGTTGAAAAATGACAAAATAGAACTCCTAAATCCGCTAAAACTTGACGCCACTCCGTTTTTGTTTTTATTTCCAGAAGAAGAAGAAAAAGTGTCTTCTTCAAAGGTTTTTTGTTTTTATTTCCAGAAGAAGAAGAAAAAGTGTCTTCTTCAAAGGTTTTTCTGTCATGTGCGTTATGTAACGGTTTGATGATCCTTGTCACATATTTATTTAGGTTTTTTGTGTATTTATTGTCTAAATAAATAAATAAAAAAGATTTTGTCGCTGTGTTCTTTCAAATAGAAAATTATTTCACTGCATGTTCATGAAGAATCATCAATTTAAATGTTTGCATGAAAACAGGGTGACTAGAACTGTTTGTTTTCATCAACTCCCCCTGTGAGCATCGAATCTCATTATGTAACAAAACCAGAATATGAACAAGTCCAGCTGTAGTGCATCAACCCAGGTTTGACTCTTCTCAAGAGCTGAGTGTCAACAGCACGCAGCTGTTTCCTCTTCTTCGGACCGTAGGTCTCTGGGTGTAAATTCCTCGTCTGAAGACCATCGAGAATGTTTCAAAAGTAGATGCGTAACACAGATAAAATGTCACACACTGCAGCAAAGTATTATAACATAACTTATTTACGATACTTTATTACAAATACGCAAAGATTTGAGAAGGAAATAGTCGATCGGGTGACTGCGCCGACGCCATCTTAGAACTGTGTTTACAATGCATGCGCGTTCACGAGACAGGCCAAGCTGTGGAGGAGGAGCTAAGGAGGCGGAGTTACAGGTCAGCCAGAGTGCAAGGGGGAGGAGGGAGAAGGGTTTCTGCTCGAAAATTTCCTAAGTTTCAGGGCTTTACAGAAACTGCAGACCGTGCCTTTAAGTAGTTCTCGGTGCAGCGCCACCACAGGCGATTGGGGGAACAGGTTGGTTCGAACAGGTTGGCTCGACTGCACAGTGCAGTGTGAATGCTAACCGCACCAGCTAAAATGTAAACAAAATGTTATGAATATTGGTCCCCAACTGAACCGAGTCTACTGGACTATCTGGTGTGAAAACAACCTTAATGTCTTCAAGGTAATACGAGAGTGGTTCAAGAGGTGGAATGGCACCCTAGCACCCTCTATTGGCCAGCCACCACTGGCAAACTGTCTCCTAAACCACCTGACAGATTTTAATGAAACTTTTAGAAGTCCATCACTTGGCTGTACATGTACAACTGAAAACTTTCAGCATGGACTCAGTTCAAGATGGCTGCCATAACCGATCAACATTAGCCAACACTGGGCTATAACTCCATCAATTCTACAGATATTGAGCTGATATTTGATGTGATATTATCTGAGAATCATCCTCAATGCATCAACAGATCACGAATATCACGCACAATAACACAAAACATTATTGTTGAGATGACAAAGGGTTGTAACTTTAATTTTGTTCAAAATAAGGGGATTTTAATTTCATGAGCAGTGGTGGATTGCATGCATCCCTTTAAGAAATGCTAGGACTTTGGACATGTTTTTTTTTTTCTTCCATGTGTTTTAACTGTTGGGTTTTTCTTTGAAAGCCCAATGAGGAGCCAAAAAATGTAAAAAAATAAATAAAAATATATATATTTAAAATAATAAATAAATAAACTTTTGGCCAGAAGTTTTAATATGCCACATATTTAAAATAATAAATAAATAAACTTTTGGCCAGAAGTTTTAATATGCCACAGCTGTTATATTATTTAGTATTTAACTAAATATTATGTTTTATTCCAATTTAAACAATTAAAATTAATTTGAATCAAATTAGCTTCCTATTTTGTGACATGATGAAACAAACATCCAAATACAAATGTTCTGTCAAAAGCATTTTTTTTCATCAGTGTATTAGGAGATAATTTTATGAATGTGCTATATGTGCCCTACAGGGAGATTTTTATTTTACATTCAACAAACCTGTTTTTTTTATTTACTTTTTACATTTGATTTTATCAACATATCTTGTTTTTTGGTATAAAATATAGTAAAGTGTTTTTTTGTTTTGTTTGTTTGTTTGTTTGTTTTTGCTCAGTGTATGAAATGATGTAACAGGTTTACAGTCCACTTTCTGCTCCTCATGTTTTATGTTGTGCAGAGGAACCTTTGTGATGAGCTTATTCATATGCATAATGTGAATATTCACAAGAACACTGCCCCCCGCCCCATCAAATCTTGTTTAACAGCTCCTCAAGTTACATAACATTAACAGAAAAATACACGAAAAAAACATTAAAATTACACACTGAGCTCTGGAAATGTACCTGAAGTGGCCTTAATTAAAAATGTGAAAAGCCCTCTATTTTTCAGCAACACACACTGAGCTAAAACATTCTGCGATCTTAAGTGCAACATTCAACAGGTGAAAATGGAAGCATTTTTCCATTCACGCAATAAGAACTGGTTCATTCCACCTTCATCTTTTCTTTAAAGATGCTTTATTGGACGGTTTTATTCAGATGAGGATGCATTTAGAATTAAAATGCAAATGTTGAACCCACGAAGGCTGAACCCCTAAAACTGCTTATGAAAGACAAAAACCAAGAGAAAAAACAAGACGTGAATTACTATTAAGAGTTATGTAAAACACTTTCCATATTGTTTCCTTAAAAGCTTTTGATCACAGGAGGGCATTAGTGTAAATCTCTTTTCAGTGTGATTTTGTTTGGTTATATTAGTTAGCAAGGCTTTTCATAACTTTATTAACAGCAATTCACTCTGTGTTGCATGTCATTATGTGCATCTGATTATCTGGTGGCTCTCTGGCACCATCCTGTGTTTCAGTTGGAATAATGGATTTTGCACAATTTTTACTGTATTAAAGAAAAACTATTTACTGAATGTCTCAAATATTATTATTATTATTATATTTTTGGGGGAGAGGGAGGGGGGGACCAAGCGAAGATAGCAATGCTTGTGCTCTTTCTCAGTACAGTATTCCAATTCAGTGTGATACCTGTTTTTTTATGATCATTCCTAAAATGCAAAAACAACCAAATTACTGTATATGTGCTGCTCTGAAATGTGGAGAATATGTTGCATGAAAAACTTCAGTCAGCAGAAAGTTTTTAGTTTATGCTCAAGCATCAAGAACTGTGCAGTGGTTTCAATATTTCACGTTGAAAGCAGCAACATCTAAAAAAAATATAATGATTAGTGAGTGATCATTAAGGAAACCTTATGTGAAGAAAAAAATTGCCTCAGATGGTCTGGGCATTTTGTTCAGGAGTGATAGTGGGATGGAGCAGGAGCTGGATTGGCAGATTGGAGCTTTGTGTAATAATGAGGGCTGTTGCTTCGGCCGGTCATGGTGTTAAAAGAGTTGGGTCAAAGTCAAAGAGTCATGAGGTTTGGATCATGATTGAAAGAACCAGATGCAGTACAAGCATCTGACATTAGCTTCCTTCATAGGATGGCTGAGCTCAGCCTTAGAGATAGGATGAGGAGCTCCTTCAGTAAAGCTGCTGCTCCTTCGCATGAAAATGAGTCAGTTGAGGTGGTTCGGGCATCTGATTCGGATGCCTGCTGGAAGCTTTGGAGGTTTTTCATGCATATTCCCCCTGGGGATAACCCAGAACTTGCTGAAGGGATTGTGTATCTTCTCTGGCCTGGGAATGCCTTGGGTTTGCCAAGAGGAGCTGGAGAATGTCACTGAGGAGAGGGATGTCCAAGATACTCTCCTGAACTTGTTGCCTTTGCAACCCGACTGTGGACAATTGGTAAAAGTTGGAAATGGAAAAACAGGACCAGAACCCAGAAGTTAAAGCCACAAGAGATAAGTGTCCCCAATTAGTTTACTGCAGTACAATTTGTTAAGTCCCGCCCCTCATTGTAAAAGTATGGGGCATTATCTTGACAAAAAATTAAAAATAGATGTTTTAAATATCTAACAAAGTTAAGTCAGATCCTCTGGAAGGATTCTTTTTGTTGAAACTTTTCATCTTGGAGCTACAATTAATTCAGTCTTATAAATAGCGCCTTCTCATACGTATGTTCAGGTTCTAGAACAACATATGCTCCCATCTAGACGTCATCTCTTTCAGGGAAGACCCTGCATTTTTCAACAAGATAATGCCAGACCACATTCTGCAGCAATCACAACATCATGGCTACGTAGGAGAAGGATCCGGGTACTGAAATGTCCAGCCTGCAGTCCAGATCTTTCACCTATAGAGAACATTTGGCGCATTATAAAGAGGAAGGTGCGACAAAGAAGGCCCAAGACGATTGAACAGTTAGAGGCCTGTCAGTGAACACAATCCACCGTGCCATCTGCCGTTGCCAGCTGAAACTCTACAGTGCAAAGAGGAAGCCATTTCTAAGCAAGCTCAGACGTTTGCACTGGGCCAGGGGTCATTTAAAATGGAGTGTGGCAAAATGGAAGACTGTTCTGTGGTCAGATGAGTCACGATTTGAAGTTCTTTATGGAACACTGGGACGCCATGTCATCCGGACCAGAGAGGACAAGGATAGCCCAAGTTGTTATCAACGCTCCGTTCAGAAGCCTGCATCACTGATGGTATGGGGTTGCATGAGCGCTTGTGGCATGGGCAGCTTGCATGTCTGGAAAGGCACCATTAATGCAGAGAACTATGTTCAGGTTCTAGAACAACATATGCTCCCATCTAGACGTCATCTCTTTCAGGGAAGACCCTGCATTTTTCAACAAGATAATGCCAGACCACATTCTGCAGCAATCACAACATCATGGCTACGTAGGAGAAGGATCCGGGTACTGAAATGTCCAGCCTGCAGTCCAGATCTTTCACCTATAGAGAACATTTGGTGCATCATAAAGAGGAAGGTGCGACAAAGAAGGCCCAAGACGATTGAACAGTTAGAGGCCTGTATTAGACATGAATGGGAGAGCATTCCTATTTCTAAACTTGAGAAACTGGTCTCCTCTGTCCCCAGACGTCTGTTGAGTGTTGTAAGAAGAAGGGGGGATGCCACACAGTGGTAAAAATGGACTTGTCCCAACTTTTTTGGGATTTGTTGACGCCATGAAATTTTGAAACAACATATTTTTCCCTTAAAATGATACATTCTCTCAGTTTAAACTTTTGATCTGTGATTTGTGTTCTATTCTGAATAAAACATTAGATGTTGGCACCTCCACATCATTGCATTCAGTTTTTATTCACAATTTGTTTAGTGTCCCAACTTTTTTGGAATTCGGTTTGTAGTAGATCAACCAGTTTCCTAGTGAAAACCATAACTAGCTGTTCACATGATAAAGGAGGACCATCAGCCTAACAACTGGTTGTTAGTGCCTTGCTGGCCACTTGCTATTCACAGAGGGCTGAGTGATACTAGCAATAATAGCATTGGAAGATGTGGGGACAGTTGAACATGGAGGCCTCCGCCCCTGATGGACGGTTTCTTTTCACAAAGATGGCCTCCTTTACTCCTCTCTCAAACCATCGTTCCTCTCTATCAAGGATGTGCGGACGACACAACAGTGGTAGGTCTCATCAGCAACAACGATGAGACGGACTACAGGAACGAGGTGAGCCGCTTGGCCTTGTGGTGCGGACACAACAATCTCACTCTCAACGTGGAGAAGACAAAGGAGATTGTTGTGGACTTCAGGAAGAGGGATGCCCAACATGCCCCTCTGACCATCAACAGCACCGCAGTGGAGAGAGTGGACAGCACCAAGTTCCTGGGAGTGCACGTCTCAAAGGACCTGTCCTGGAGCAGGAACACTGCAGCACTGGCCAAGAAGGCTCACCAGCGTCTCTACTTTCTCCGCAAGCTGAAAAGGGCTGGAGCTTCAACCCCCATCATGTGCACCTTCTACAGAGGTGCCATAGAAAGTGTCCTGACCAGCTGCATCACGGTGTGGTTTGGTGCATGTACTGTCATCCTGCCGCAAGAGCCTCCAGCGCATCGTGAGAGCAGCTGAGAAGATCGTCGGCACCTCCTTGCCCTCACTGCAGGACTTACACAGCAAACGCCTCACTCGGAAAGCCCTCTGCATGGCAGGTGATCCCACACACCCACTACACAGCCGCTTTAGACTGCTGCCATCAGGGAGGAGACTGAGGAGTCTCCAGGCTCGAACCAGCAGACTGAGAGACAGCTCTGTTCATCAGGCAGTCAGGATGCTAAACACTCTGCCTGCTCTGCCTCCCCTCCCATTTGAACTGCCTTAACACAAAAAACTTTCTCACACATTACCACACAACACAAAGTTTTTAACACTGGACTCTGTGTCATCAAACGGGTTATTCACTAAACTCTCGGTCATGTGCTCATTCAGTTTGCACTACTTCTCATATTTGCACTAATGTTTGTATTACATTACTGCCTATAGTCATACTACTGTTTACATTCACTGTTTACATTTATTAATATGGTTTACATTTATTACTACTGTTTTACATTTATTACTACTGTTTACATTTACACTACTTTTATATCTACACTACTGCTGATACATATACAGTATTCTCTGACTAGCCTTATCTAAGGATGCCAAATGTGCCTTATGTGCCTTACTGCATATGCCACTTTGCCTCTATACCAACATCAACTACCTCATACATATACTGTGTACATTAACTCATATGCTGCTGTGCCACTCTTTGCAAATGTCAATGCTAGAACCTTCAGTTTATTTTATAGATATACTTTTTATACTTTTTATACTACTATGCAAAAACTCAGGACAGTATTACACTTTTATTATTTCATTTTATGCTTATGTTCATTGGGTGTTTGGTGTTTTAGGGGTGTTTGGTGTTTCAGTGTTGGTGTAAATTTTCATACTTTTATACTACTATGAAAAAACTCAGGACAGTGTTACACTTTTACTATTTTATGCTTATGTTTATTAAATGTTTTAGTGTTTAGTGTTTAGATGGTTACTGTTGCACCGAGGGACTGAGAGAAACGCAATTTCAATCCTGTGTATGTCCTGTACATATTGCAGTTCTGACAATAAAGTTGACTTTGACTTTTGACTTTGATCTTCATCCTTGAAAGAGTGACCGCTGGCCTGGAGATGAGTGTAGACCGCCGAATCCTGGCCTGATGATGTTGCTCTTCTGTGCTCTGGTGGATCGGGATCAGTTCTACACAATACAGTAGTCCACAACATACAATCAATCAGTCACTTTTTCAGGGATGAAGATGTTCACAATCACATCCTTGATAGAGAGGAAGAATGGTTTGAGAGAGGAGTAAAGGAGGCCGTCTCAATGAGATGCATCTTGCTTTTTTTTCCACAGACTCCAACTCCCAGTCACAGTGACTTTGTGTTTTTATCTATCTCAACTTTTTTACCTTAAACAAATCCATGTGATAAGTCTTCTGTATTTCTTAATTCACTCCTCTTCTTTGTTTATTTCAATAAACTTCTAAAATAAACCATTGGCAGATGTTAATCTTTTCCTGTTCTGATCATGTCTTTGATCTGATTTGATTGCAAATTGGTGTGGAAGTGACTTCCTATGCACAACATCCCATTTTTTATGCAAAACCACGATAAAGAACAAAATTAGTAAATTGATCTGTACACATTTATGCTCATTTTTTACAGTTAGAATTAAATCATTTTAGTGAGAAATTATTTCACACAAGCGCATTTGGCTTGGAACAATTCTACTTACTAATCCTCTTGGGAGCGATGAATCTTGCATGCTCTTTTATGTAAAATGACCAAAATACACACACAGGAAGTGTTCTCAAGAAGCCGTGCTTCATAAATGAATCACATCCAATAAATGCTAATTGTAAAAAAAAAAAAAAATGTTTAGCTGATTTTGTATTATGAAGTTCATCTGAGGTAATAACGTGACTTTATTTACCAGCAAACTTGCACAAACAAAACCACAGAAGAAATTCAAAACGTTCATAATATGATTTTCTTGTAGCAAAATTATTTTCATTGCCTGGAATTAAATTTTGATTATTTGCCAATTTTGTGTCTCACTTATAGTCTTCATAAGTTAGTGCAACTACCAGATGAAATATTAACTTTTAAGTACGAGGGTTAAAATAAAATAAAATAAACCCTGCACTTTGTGTTGTTTCAACTCATAGGCACATGATCTCCGGCCCCCTGGAATGCATCAGGAGTTTGGGTCAGAAGACTTAAAAGGATCAAAGGTCTCACCACACTTTACGTATGTATTAAGCTTCTAAGAAAAGCTGGATGTATCACATTTATGTCTGAGGGGCAATTAGACGCAATAAAAAAGTATCATGTGCAAAGCTTTCTTCATTATGTTATGGGATAGCCTATAAGTGCAAGGTGATCAGTGAAAGGATAACTCTTCACACAATAATGCTGAAAACAAACAATATGAATTTATAATTTTAATACATGTTAGGAGCTCAAAAACACATATTAGTGTTGACTTTCAAAATTGATGTATTTTTTAATCAAGTTTTGCAGTAACTTTATGCTACTTTGACCATTAAAAACTTCACAGTTTATTTAGCTGATATCTCCAGTAACCTGATCTTTTTAAAGTTCAGAACACTTACGAAATGCTTTCAACAAAATAATAAAATTCTAATATTACAAATTAGGAATTTGGAATCCCTAAATTGAATTTAGGGATTTTCATTTTTAAGATTCAAACTGTTTTGTTTTATTGATGATAGATGATCATTTTCACCCAAAGCAACATTACTGAAACGAAAAACAGGAATCAAATACTAAAATCTGTTCAATCATTTTATTATTAATAACATTTTATGATTAAAAGTAACAAAAATAAATCATGAAATGTGTGATGTTGAAGAATACATTTACTGAAGCTTACTGAGTCTGGAATATAAAGTTTTTCACTTGAATTCATAGTTCAAATCTTTTAAAGAAGGGTTACCGTATTGTACGGTATGTATAAAAAAAAGGCCATGAACAATAATGGCCCTATTGCATTGTAAAGCCCAGCCTGGCCTGAGTTTTGAGTCTTGGCATTGGGCTGTCCAGCCCACTCCCAGATTTTTTAAACCTATACCGGGGTACCATGTGCAGTGGTGGAGAAAGTACTCAAACACTGTACTTAAGTAAAAGTACAAATAAACAGTCAAAAATGTACTCTAGTAAAAGTAGAGGTACAATATTAACATTTTTACTTAAGTAAAAGTAAATAAGTACTTGCTTTTAAAAATACTTAAAGTATTAAAGTAAAAGTACTTTCTGAATGTATTAACTAATGCAATGGTCTACAATATCAAGTGTGCCTACTGTATGTATATTTTCTGTAATACATTAATAGTGTTGAGTCATTTTAATGAACAATGCTGCAGATAATACATGTTTTTATTGTGTTTACTCTGTGACACAGTTCACACTTGGACTTGTGATTCTGTGCATCAGAATTTCAGGGATGACCTGCAGAGTTAAATTACATTAATTAAAATAAGAGAGGAATTATTATACCTTTGAAAGTTTTTATTTAACACAAACCAATGTGTCATTTTAACTTCTTCTAAACTAACTTGACCGCAGTCCAAGATATAGTTTACCCTCCAGGAGATATTTATCAGTACAACAGTAGACAATCATAAAAAGCATATTAATTAAAAATTACAAGAAAACTGTATAGCCCCCCTCCCCTCGAAACATAAACAGCTACATTATAAAGCGATATAAAATACTAAAAACAGGAAAAAGTTTGTTGGTTTATGCCATGAACTTAGCAGATGTAAAATTATTTAGTTAGTTTAGTTAGTTTTACGTTGGACATTCGAGCTCTGGGGCTTCAGCGGGGTGCCACTCTCGCTGAACTGAAACAGGGAGACCGACCGCGGCCAGCTGCATCCAGTCTGACCCGCTGTCTGACCGTCTCGTAGGAGGGACAGGCTGAGAGCAGCTGATTGAAATCAGAGCGCCCGCCCCGGATTGAACAAGAAAAACATGCCGCTGAAGCCACGGAGCTCAAATGTTCACAGAGAAGTTGCTAAACTTCATCATAATTAATGACCAACAGCTATCAGCTGTGGAAAATGAAGGATTTCATTCATTCAACCTTTATTTAAACAGATAAGTTACATTGATCCTCGAAGACTCATTTACAAGTGATATCTGTTGGACAGACAATAATAGTGGTGAAAAATAACATACATGTATTGGGTTTGGAGACAAAAAAAAATCCTAACACATTTTTGACCTCTGTTTGAAGGTCAAAAATGTGGTAATGAAAAAAGTCTTGCACACAAGCACATAATGACACTGACATTACGCAGAGGGCAGGTGGACTCAAAGGCGGTTGAGTAGCCAGCTCATAGATCTGTACACACTCATGAGGGGGGGCTGCCAAGGTCGGCCAGAGACGAAAGTCCTGAAATGATGACAGAATGTTTATTCAGATGTGCACCTCTGAAAAGTCCGTGGAATTCCTCAGTAGCAGGTTTGGGAGGGGGGATGAGAGCATCTGGTTCACAAAACTTCTCAGGCGTGTTGAGATAAGACGGCCTATAAAGGCCAGTCGGGGAGCCGAATGTCAGATAAACACGATTGTTTTGGGAACAGGCAGAACATTAATGACATCTACCTTCAGTCTGTTTTTGATACTTGCAGCCAACAGTAAACAATCATAAAAAAGCATATTAATAAAAAAATCATAAGAAACTCTATTAAAAAACAAAAAAACATAAACAGCTTAAAACAATGTAAAATACTAAAAGCAGGAACATATCTGTGTTGATTTATGCCAAGAACTTATAGCAGATGTAAAGCTATTTAATATTTTATTTAATTCATTTTTTCATTCATTTAAAAGAGATGAAATAAAACAAATTAATCAAAAAGAAAACACTGAATGAAAAGAGTGCAGAAAGAAGAAGAAAAAATTCTTATATCACTCCCTTATAATAAACATTGAACTAGTCCGGCCCTTGGCTTGTAGCAAATTTGTTATTTTGGACCTCGTTGTATTTGACTTTGACACCCCTGCCGTAGGTCATTGATCAAATATGGATTTTGTAGTCATGTCATCTGATTTCTGGCTAATTGTTTTGGAAACTTGGGTGAAGAGACGAGCTGAGTTGTCAACTGATCACCATCTGGTAGGGAGTTGGATCAGATGGTGGCAGAATATGCTGGACAGATCAGGTAGACCCAGAAAGATCTTTGACTCACCTTTGGGAGAGCTTTAACCACATCCCAGCTGAGACAGGGGACATTCAGTCCAAGTGGGCCATGTTCTGTGCCTCAATTGTTGAAGTGGCTGCCTTGAGCTGTGGCTGCAAGGTTGTCGGTGCTTCTCGCAGTGGCCATCCATAAACTCAGTGGAGGATACTCCAGGTCAGGGAGGCTGTCAAGCTGAAAAAGGAGTCTATCGGGCCTTGTTGGCCAGTGGAACTCTGGAGGCAGCTGAGGAGTACCGAAGGGCCAAGCAGTCCATAGCCTTGTCTGTTGCTGAGGCAAAAGCTCGGATGTGGGAGGAGTTTGGTGAGGGTTTAGATAGAAACTCTTTGTCAGCTACCCTCATATGGCCACGAGCTCTGGGTGGTGACTGAAATAATTAGATTGCAGATACAGGCGGTTGAAATGAGTTTTCCTCCACAGAGTAACTGGACTCTCCCTTATAGACAGGGTGAGAAGTTCAGTTATCTGGGAGAGACTCCCTACTCCTCCACATCGAGAGGAGCCAGTTGAGGTGGTTCAGGCATCTGGCAAGGATGCTCCCTGGGCGCCTCCCTAGGGAGGTTCTTTGGGCATGTCCAACTGGGAGGAGAACTCGGGAAAAACTCAGGACATGCTGGAGAGACTATGTCTCTTGGTTGCCCTGGGAATGCCTTGGGGTCCCCCGAGAAGAGGTAGAAGAGGTGTCTGTGGAAAGAGATGTATGGCCTCCCTGCTTAATCTGCTGCCCCCGTGACCCGACATTGGAAAAAGCGGAAGATAATGGATGGATAATAATAATAATAATAATAATGAATTCCATTTATAATGCACTTTTCATTAATAAAAATCTCAATGTGCTAAGATAGATAGATGCATGTTCAGTCCACATAAAAGCAGTGCTAGAGTTTGGTTTACATTGCGAGTAGTAAGTTGGACACCTTTGAGGTAGGAATTTGATTCCAGCAGAGCAGCCCATTGTCACTGACTATGTTCATGCATTTCATGGACAGAATTTCTTAGTACAGCCATGAGGTGGACAGAGTCCAGTTCTGTGTAGGGCTTTAACAGACTACTTGAGTAATCAACACATCGATTCCTATGATCTCTATCAAGTTTTTTATTTGTTTCACGTTGAGTATCCGTAGTGACATCATCATGTCGCAGTTACAGAACAGAAAATTAATCAACTTCCTGTTTGGAGCGCGTTGCGAACCGGTGTTACACCATATTCTGTGACCACTGTATATTGTGACCATAGGGGGTGGTGTTGAATGAACTGTTGCAGGTCACAGAATATGGTGTAACAACGGGTCCAATCGACCGAACCAGAACTAGCTTCCTCCGACCTTGTTTCATGAACAAAAAGCAAAAAATATTAATCTCTAAACCTACAAAAAAAACTACGAACATCATAATCTCTAAAAGTAAACCTAATGCGCAGCACTGCGGGCAGTGGTGCGGGGTGGTCGACTGCCCCACTGTTTTTAGTTTCGTTTTTGACGTGCCACACGTTTGTTTCACTTTTGCAGCTTAATAATAATAACTAATAGTTTTGGTTTTCCTGTGACTTATCTGCAATATGATAAATGGTAGGAGATAATATACGCTCACAATGTTGTGTTGGTCTTTTTTTGTTGTTGTAAATAATAAATGAATTTTTTATGCATTTTTATTTATTTATTTTGCATCTTAAGACCCTATGACATCATCAACTACTCGAGTACTACTCGAGCTTTATCGTGTTAATGTCGAGTTTAAAAATTACGTACTCGTTCAACCCCTAGATCTGGGGTTGTAGGATTTTATCTCTGCTATTTGAAGATGATGTGGTCCTGTTGGTGTCATCTTGCTGTGATGTTCAGCTTTCACTGGAGCACTTTGCAACAGAGTGTGAAACGGAGGGGTTGTGGATCAGCACATCCAAATCTGAGACCATGGTCCTCTGTTGGAAAAGGATGTATTGCTCTCTTCGGGTCTAGTGTAAGGTTCTGCCTCTATTGGAGTTCAAGTATCTTGGGGTTTTGTTCATGAGTGAGGGAAGAATGGAGCATGGGACTGACAAACAAACTGGTGTGGCGTCAGCAGTATTGTGGACTCTGTATTGGTCCATTGTGGTAAAGAGGGAGCTGAGCTGTAAGGCAAAGTTCAATGTTCACCAGTCTATGTTCCTACCTTCACCTATGGCCACAGACTCTGGATAGTGACCAAAAGAACGAGACTGTGGGTACAGACGGTTGACATGTTTTCTCTGTAGTGTAGCTGGACTCTCCCTTAGAGATGGAGCTATAAATTCAGTTACAGTACCTGGGAGAGACTCGAAGTATAACTGCTGATACTCCACATTGAGAGGAGTTAAGTTGAGGTGGTTTGGGCATCTGGTAAGGATGCTCCCTGTCCGCCTCCCTAGGGAGGTGCTTCGGGCATGTCCGACTGGAAGGAGACCCTGGGGAAGACCCAGGACAGGCAGGGGAGATTGTGTCTCTTGGTTGACCTGGGAACGCATTGGAATCCTCCCAGAAGAGCTGGAAGAGGTGACTGTGGAAAGAGATGTCTGGGCTTCCCATCTCAAGCTGCTGTCCCCGCAACCCAACTTTGGAACAAACGAAAAATGATGGATAGAGACAAAAATGTAATAGTGAGAAATGGGAATACTATTTTAAAAACAATTTCTTTACCAACAGTTTAAAATCATGTATTTGTCCAAATGTTATTATTATTTGCAACCACTAATGGCAGCAGTATCAAACAGTAACAATTTCAGCAGCAATTGCATTAAATTTAATCTGAAGTATTATGTAATAACTATGTAATGGAAAACTGACTGTAATCCAAAGATTTCTAAAAAGGTATTCATGTAAATCAGTGTGAAATAGCTATGACTGTCCTTAGTTTTAGAATAGCAGAAATCTGCTTGGCCTTGTTCCCACTTGAACTAAATTGAAGTTCATCAGTCTGGACAAAATCTGAAAGTTATGCACCATAACTCATGTTCCCTGAAGGAAGGGAACGAGGTGCAACATATGACTATGGGAATTGCGCCCCCGCATGGTTCACCTGAAGTAATACAATTTCGCCTTTTTTTAAAGGAAAGGTGGGCGTCAGCGTCAGCAATGAGGCCTCGCCCTCTTTGCATAAAAGGGGCTGACGCCCCACCTTCTATCTCAGGGTGCACTTCACCGAGCTTGGGCATTGAAAGGGCAAACATGTGTTGCACCTCGTTCCCTTCCTTCAGGGAACATGAGTTATGGTGCATAACTTTCAGTTCCCTTATCAGTCAGTACACTCAGTGCAACATATGACTATGGGAACGTAATTCAATCACGCCCTGGAAATGCTCTGGAAATGCATGCTTATGAGAACTTTGTGCCTTAGACTACAGGCGTCAGCTGTTCTTTACTCTGTGGTAGAGAGAACAGCCTGAGTCACGTCACATGCTGTGACATCTAAACTGTAGTGTTTCACAAACGTGTTTGATGATGCCCAGTTAGCAGTAGCACATATTTCTGCTACTGGTACACCTCTGAATAAGGCCCAGGAAGTGGCTAGGCCTCGGGTTGAGTGAGCATGTACCCCACTGGGAACCTTCTGACCTTTGCTGCTGTACGCCCTTTTTATGGCCTCAGTCACCCAGTGTGAGAGGCACTGTTTTGACAGGGCTCTACCTGCAGCAGGATTAACAAAACATACAAACAGCTGTTTTGTTTTTCGCCAACTGTTAGTCCTCTCCATGTAGGTGCTCAGGGCCCTCACAGGGCAGAGCGCGTTCTGCCACCTCTGTTCTGCAGTTAGAACAGGGGGAGGAGGAAAGGTTGAGAGCTTAAAGTCCAGACTTTTGGGATTTAAAGTTGGTACTTTTGGCACATATGCGGGGTTTGGACGCAGGGTGACCTTTGACCCGTCGGGAGCAAATCTGGTGCATAATGGATGCACAGATAAAGCATGGAGGTCGCCTACGTGTTTTGCTAAGCACAGAACTAAGAGCAATGCAGTCTTATAGGATAATAAATCTATCTTAATGCTGCTAAGAGGCTCAAATGGAAGCTCACACAGAGCATCCAGGACCAACTGTAGGTCCCACAGAGGGGCCAAAGTCCTGCTTGGAGGCCTCTTCCTCAGCACGTCCTTCATGAACCGTATCATGAGAGGGTGGGCACCAGGTGATTTACCTCCCCAGCCCTCGTGGCATGCCGAGATGGCTGATAAAAAGACCTTAATGGTGGAGAAAGAGCGACCCTTCTCCAGCAAGTCCTGTAGAAAGGTCAGGAGCTGGACCAGGTCACAGGAATATGAGATAATATTCCTCTCTAGACACCGGGCCTCAAAAACACGCCACTTGCGAGCATAGAGGGTCTGAGTAGACTGTACTCTCGCTCCCTGTATTATGTTTACAACATTACTAGGCAGACCGGAGGCCATTAACCGGGCCCTCTCAGTGGCCAGGCCCAGAGCTGCCACAGTTCTGGGCGTGGATGAAGGATATGCCCATGGGCCTGGGTCAGCAGGTCCCTGTAGGGGGGCAGCTGCCATGGTGTTGTTGTCAGCAGTGCAATCACCTCTGGGAACTATGCTTTCTGAGGCCACCTGGGGGCTATCAGTATTAGGGAGAGAGCTCCCCTTCATACACATTCCACCGTCGCCTGAATCAGGGGGAGAGGTGGAAACGCGTAATACAGCCTCCCCGTTGACCAGCTGTCCCCAGCGGTGCATCTGTCTCCCTTATCGAATGATACAAGGTGCAGTGTGTATTGTTGCTGCAGGCGAACAGATCTACGGTGGCCCTCCCGTTTCGTGCCCAGATCTGGTCTACGATACATGGGTTCAGCCGCCACTCCGAGTGGAGGAGGGGCCCTCTGGAGAGGGAATCTGCCCCGTGGTTCAGCTCGCCCGGGACATGAGTCACCCTTAGCAACAAGATCCGGGAGCTGCACCACGTGAGCAGTTTCTGTGTCAACCTGAGGAGGGGTTGGGACCTTGTTCCACCTTCTCTGTTGATGTAAGAGACTGTTGTCCTGTTGTCTGATTTTATCAGGACATGTTGTTGTGCAACCAGCCCCTTCCTGTAAAAGTGTTTCAGAGACAAAAACATTGCTCTGAGTTCCAGGAAATTTATGTGGAGCTTGGCATTGAAGTGGAATACACAGTTCTATATGTTATTGTGATTAAACCTATTTCACAAGTGTACTTATTCACAACTGTGTATCATGTAATCACAAATGTTTTATACAATCATGCTTAGGTGCTTAGACCACATAGTGAAACATGTGCACATATTAATCTCACCGGATCAGTTAGAATACAGTCAGAGGTGCAGAAAACAGACCTGTCGCGTCGAAGCCATCTCCAGAATGCCACATCACTTTGCCTTGGTATGTGATATCATAAAATGTTTTGGGCTTCTTCTGTTGTCTCATTGGCCATCCTCCTGATAAGGACTGGTTGCCTGAGCAACTGAGATTTATTGCAGGCCCAAGGTCTCTCCTGCTGACCTGCTTAGATTGTGTGTGTGTGTGTGCCTCTTTGTTTAAGTTACAAGAGTTTAGATTCAAACGAGTTTAATTTGTTATGGGGGCGGCCGTGGTGTAGTGGTGATGGCAGTCGTCCCCCAATCGGAAGGTTGGAGGTTCGAATCCCGCGTCCGCCCACCATGTGTCGTTGTGTCCCTGGGCAAGACACTTAACCCCGAGTTGCTCCCGGTAGGTCTGGATGGCGCCTTGCAAGGCAGGCTACCACTACCGGTGTATGAATGTGTGAATGAATGGGTGGATGGCTGGTATTGTAAAGCGCTTTGGGGCTCCTCACAGGGGGCTGGAAAGCGCTATATAAATAAGCTCCATTTACCATTTACATTTATATTTGTCCTGTGAACATTATGTGTCATGCACTAAGTGTATTTCTTATGTGTGTGCTATTATATAAATGTACCTGTTCTTAGTTCTGCCAATTTATGTTACTGCGTGCCCTTCCCCCAGGAATGTGTAAGATGCAGAGTTTGGCCCAAAGAGCTGCTTCGGGACTGCCAGTCTGTTTCCTGCACCTCTGACTGTATTCTAACTGATCCGGTGAGATTAATACGTGCACACGTTTCACTATGTGGTCTAAGCACCTAAGCATGATTGTATAAAACATTTGTGATTACATGATACACAGTTGTGAATAAGTACACTTGTGAAATAGGTTTAATCATAATAACATATAGAACTGTGTATTCCACTTCACAATCCTGCTGTTTCCAGACCCCTTGGGTGTACTAGTTTCTGCAGATACCTCTCCACCCGGTTTTTGACGTGTCCGTGGTGACCAGGACTCGTGACAAAACCCTACCCAGCATGACGCCTTGGCTGAACACTGTAGGGGTATTCCACGGCTCCAGGGCCTTCATGCACTCTGGGCCGATCAGTATCCCCCTCGATGGTCGAGGGGGGGCAGGTTGCAGTTGTTTGTTGATCCATATCTGTAGAGGGCACATTCTTAATAAGGCCAGCGGCATGTAGACAATAGCTGCTGCCAACAGGCCCAAGAGACTTTGGCACAGCTTGAGGGGCACCCTCTGGCCTAGCTGAAAACATGCTAGGCAGAGGGAAGAAATCCATGCTTCTGAGAGCCTTGCCCTGTACAGTATGGAGTTGAGCTGTACTCCCAGAAATACGGTAATCTGGGATGGGGTCAGGTTGCTTTTTGCCAGGTTTACAACAAAACCTAGAGCTTCCAGATGAGACATCACACTCTCTGCGTGCTTCTGCGCCTGGACTCTGTTGTGTCCAAGAATGAGCAGATCGTCCAGATAATTTAGAACTCTGACCCCTTGACCCCTTAGCGGGGTCAAGGCCGCGTCGAGGCATTTCGTGAATGACCGAGGGCAGTTTTCAAGCCGAAAGGCATTGCCAGGAACTCGAAGGGGGTGCCCTCGAAGGTAGCCTGGTTGTAACCAGACCCTGTCCTTCACTTCGCTTCGTACTAGGGTCTGGACTTTTCCCATAGAGAAACGTTTCTTGCTGGAGGCGTGGCCTCTGCTTAGGAACAAAACCATTGGATATTTTGAACAGGGAAAGCATTCTGCTCCCTCCCCTCAGAGCCACCCCCCGTGCTCTGGTGAACTTGACAACTGCTCCGCCCCCTGCTCCAGGAGTCCTGCAGCTTTTCTCTCGCTGCACAAACTCAGTGTTTATATGTTATAAAACGTTTTAATACAATAAAATCAAACCATGGATCGCTGGTCCAGCTCACCAAAAGACCAGAAAATCTGCAGGGACTCGGTCAGCAATAAAACCCGAGTTTAATTCTCGTGACAACCTGAGGCATTTCCGTGTTCATTTTACTCAGCAGGAGGGTGGAGGAGAAGGAGGACGAGGGAGCGATTACTTAACTTTTGGGAGAAAAAAACAAAAGAAAACTCCAGATAAGGGATTAAGCAGGGGAAATTAATAAATTTGTGTCACATATAAAACAGTTCTGCATCGCTTTGAATGATGCCGTGCTGGTGAACTTGACAGCTGCTCCGCCTCTTGCAGCTCTCGCTGCGCAAATTCTGTGTTTATATAAAACGTTTTAATACAATAAAATCAAACCATGGATCGCTGGTCCAGCTCACCAAAACACCAGAAAATCTGATGGGACTCGGTCAGCAACTAAAACCCGAGTTTAATTCTCGTGACAACCTGAGGCATTTCCGTGTTCATTTTACTCAGCAGGAGGGTGGAGGAGAAGGAGGACGAGGGAGCGATTACTTAACTTTTGGGGGAAAAAAAACAAAAGAAAACTCCAGATAAGGGATTAAGAAGGGGAAATTAATAAATTTGTGTCACATATAAAACAGTTCTGCATCGCTTTGAATGAGAACATGCCGCTGCTCGCTGACTGAGCGCTGGCAGAGCCCTTTTATAGGACGCTGCGCGCTGGGACTGGTGGGGGCGTGGGTTAGGGTCCAAAACTCCACCCCTTCTGTTCTCTGATTGGTCCGAACAAAAATCTACCGGAGAAATCCTTGTGGGCGGGTAAAGTCCCAGACTGTGCAGTGAAGGGAAATGAGAATTGAGCGGAGCTGTGCAGGAAGGCGAGGGCCAGGCTACCTCGAAGGTAGCGCAGAGATATTTTCTGTGGTAGGGTAGGATGCTCACGTGGAAAAAAGCGTCTTTTAAATCCAATTTTCTGTGGCAGGGTAGGATGCTCACGTGGAAAAAGCATCTTTTATATCCAATGTGCAGAAATAATCCCCCGGTTGAACTGAGTGGATGACTTGTCTGAGTGTCAACATCCTGAATTTGTATGTTTTTATTATTTTGTTCAGACCCCGGAGATCTAAGATTGGCCTCAAGCTTGCTCCCGTTTTGGGACCAGGAAGCACTTGCTGTAGTGGCCCTTCTTTACATCGTGAGCAGAGACCACTGTAATCACTCCTTTCTGCATCATATTGGAGACTTCGTCTCTTAGCACATGAGCACGGTCTAGGCTGATGGAGGACGACAATACCCCCGTGATGGAAGGTGGTCGCTTGTGGAACTGCAGCCGGAGACCTAGGGTGACAGTAGACATGACCCACATGCTTGGTCTTCATGCGATCCAGGTGCCAGCGTGTGCACTCAGTCTGGAAGGCATGTGTATTCTGTGACGTATGTATGTCAAGGGGACAGGGGGGGTGAGTGGCCCCCACCCGTTCTCCCTACGGCAGATGTGCCTGTCCTACCACGGTAGCCAGAGTGTCTGCCTGGTGTTGACAGACCTCTGGCTGCCCGCGGGGGCTCATTGTCTGTTCGTGTCTCATGAGGGTCAGGGTGGCCGTGTGTGAGTGCTGGTCTCCCCCTTTTATGTTTTGCATAAAAAAGGTACTTTTTTTTTAGTCGAGTCGACACACAGGGCAGTATGTGTTTTTGAGACTTTATTGCTGTGCTTAAAGAACAATTTGTCTTTATTACACCAACATTTGGTGATTTTTTTGTGCACACATAATTCACACCAGATAAACGTGGTCTTTTACACACAAAGTCTGGGTTTAAAAGTTCGGTCTCCCGTTTGTCCACGTGGGTAGGAGTACCTGGAAAATGGTGAAGCGGCTCTTCATCAGGCCGACTTCTGCTTTCGGTCCCTATTCGTTGAGGAGGACCTCGGTGGGCCCGTCTGGCGTGGGACGAATCTGTGCCGTGCCCAGGCTTGGCCAGCCTGGGACGGTCCTGCGGTGGGCATCGGCCGCTGTTTTCCGTCGAGCGCCGGTCGTTTCTGTGGGGGCGGCGTGTGGCAGAGTGGTGACGAGGCTGTGTGGCCCTGTGTCCTCTAGCGTCTCTGGGTTGCACAAATTGCTTTCTGGGCATCCCATCACGCAAGGCCTCCTCCTGTTTTTTCCTTTGTTCCAGCCTGCACAGGATTCTTTCAAGAGCACCTTCGAAAAGTCCCGTGGGCTCGATGGGATGATGGAGGAACGAGTTCCGTTGAGCCTCTGGCAAGTCTGTCAGCATTAGCCACAGGTGGCGCTGAGCAATGACAATTTCATCAATACTGCACCCTTGAGCGATGGGGCTGTCCCCATGAGGTGAAGAGCAAAATCTGTCGCCTTGCGGGCTTCCTCCAGGACGTTGGCCGCTTTCTTTTTGTTAGAGGTCTGCTGGAGCTCCTGAAGTTTTTCCGTCATGTAGGCCTGCATCATGGCTGAAGCGTTCATGGCGCGGACCGCAAGGCCTTGTGCTCGGTAAAATTTTTTGAGCTCGGTGGCCGACACGCGGCAGGCCTGGCTAGGCAGGGTCGGTCTGGAGCCCGAAGTCTTGGGGGCTAAGTGTGCCACCAACGTGTCCTCCATCTGGGGAATGTTGGCCATGCCAGCTGCCTCCATCCCGGCAACAGCCGCCTCCATCCTGGCGACAGCCGTCTCCATCCCGGCGACGTCCAGGAACTGGGAGAGAGGCAAAGTCAGTGGAGCCCTGGGTTCAGCCCAGGTGCGACTCAGCTCCGTCTGGAAGTCGGGAAAAATAGGCATCCTCTGCCTCGTGGCCGACTGCTGCTTGGCGAAGAAGAAATTCCCCGCCAACCTCGTTACCTGTTGTCGAGGTGGGGGTTTGGCCAAGTTATCTGCAACGTGTCTGTTGCTCTGCGACACAGCTCGAACAGAGCGGGGACAAACACATCAGTCTCTGGTTGACCTGCCACGGGGATCTGGGAGAAGTCCTCATCTTCTCCTTCGTCCTCGTTGTCGGCTTCGTCGTCAGTTAGCTCGCCCGAGGCTGTTAGCGAGAGCTCATCTGCTCGTAACAAGTCCCTCGTGTCGAATTAGTTGGTGGAGTCCCCGAGCGGGGCCACAACATCCATGTTTCCTCCCCAGTCGGCTTGACCACTGTCTTCTAATTCCACTGTCTTGAGCTCCGCGATGGGAGTGAGCGCTTCGCTGAGGAGCGGTTTCCGTGCCGTGGTAGAGCCACCCATGGCTTTGACCACAAAGTCCATGCATCTCCGTCTCACTGCCTCACGTAGCAGTCCGCAGTAAAGGCAGAACTCGGGGGAGTCCAAAGCAGTTTTAGCATGTAGCATCCCCAGGCAGACGGGACAGGCCTCGTGGGTGTCCGCCGCCGAAAGGGAGTAACCACATCCGCTGGGGCAGGCTCGGGAGCCGGGGCTCGCTAACCTGCTGTTTTTGTTTGAGTTCTTCGACTTCCTCTTGCTTTTCTCTGGAGCCATGGCTGAGAAGAGTAGTCGAGCTTAGCCAATTAGCCGTCCGTTAACCATTGCGAAGACGTCCTCACGTTAAGCTGCTCTCGTTATCCGCAGCCGTTAGCTACACAGGTAGCATGGCGCAGCTGGCGTCTCGTAGCTGAGCTGTCAAAAGAGCAGAAGAAAAAACCTCGAAGTTAAGTCGATGGCACTGGGTTAGCCTCAGCTAATCCCAGTGCTAACAGGAAAAGTTTCTCTGTAACGCTCAGGGCAGGGAGCGAGCTCACCTCCAGTCGAGCGATCCAGTCACAGAGAGTCCTGCGAAGTTCAGGTGTGAAGCGAGGTGAAGGGCAAAAGAGATAGACGGTGGGGCGTCAGCCCCTTTTATGCAAAGAGGGCGGGGCCTCATTGCTGATGCTGACACCCACCTTGCCTTTAAAAAAGGCGTGATTGTATTACTTCAGGTGAACTGCGCGGGGGAGCAATTCCCATAGTCATATGTTGCACCGAGTGTACTGACTGAGAAGGGAACATACTTTATTTCTCCAAACTTAAGTTGTTAAAAAGAGCTTTCTACAACAGGTAACATTTTAACCTTTTTACAAAAAGTCACTTTGAAAATATTATAACTGTGTCTGAATTCTTGCATCATGTGTAAAAGCTGTAACAAGTGTTTCTCTGGCTGACCCAGACAACAAAAATACATATTATTTGACTTTGGTGTAAAAGCAGGATTACTTATATTAATTATGTGCAGAGGCCAAAAGAAAATGTAGTGAAATTAATAATCTGGGTGTGTAAAAGTGTGAAAAGATGTGTTTATAAAGACACTTACACTTACTCAGATCCTGAGGCAAATGGAAGAAAACTGGCCATCTGACCTAATATCACATAGCATAGGTCATGTGTTTCAGTGCCTGTCTCACATGAAGCCCACACCATTGTTTGTTCTTGTTTGCATTTATTTTCATTTGCATTATACTGTATGTTTTTCTGTGTTTTACATATTGAATTTATCTAACAACAGAACCTGAGATGAAATGGTGAAAAAGTTAAGGACAGACCACTGATAATAACCACAAAATAAATAAATAAATGCAAATTCCACACATGTCTCTCCGGATTAAAGTGATCGGTCCCTCATTTAGATGTGGCAGACCTGCTTTGGGAACACTGTATTGAAAGCTGGGTTTTGGATCATTTCTATTTATCACGGATGACAGCAGATGACTTAACCAGAAATAACAAAACATAAGCACTTGCTTTTCCTTTTGGCACAAAGTTGTTGGACAATAGCCCCTTCAGACACTTTCTTGGTGTTCATCCAGATCTCCCTCTAAATCGCAGCCCTGTGGTCAGGTGATCATCACAAGACTAATGGCTTAATCCTCCGCAGCCCTACAAAAGCAAGAATAGTCATTAGACACTTTCTGAATGTGCATGTAACCAGCTGGAACACAACATGATTTGGCTTTAAATGTTGTTTCCACAGAGGTTATCTTTATCTCTGAATCTAATTTGAAGATACACAGCGGGGGACTGTGGCTGAATGAGATTCCACACTTCGTAGGGGGAACTAATTGACGGCACTGCGGCTAAATTTTATCTTCAAACTGATTTGTCACGACTGACTGGAGGAAAAAGAAACACGTGGAATATGATGATCGCACAGGGGCTTGGTCTTCTGTCTTTATTGTTTTGTTTTAACCCTACAAAGGGTCAGTTTCCTCGTGTTTGCTGCACAGTGGAGGGCATCCTGTCCAAGCAGTGCTGCCCTGCTCTGGGCTCAAATCCTGCCAATGTATGTGGATCTCTGTCAGGTAGAGGAAACTGCACCACCGTACGGATCGACTCCAAACCTTGGGGAGGACCATACAGACTGAGAAATGTTGATGACAGAGAGAGGTGGCCAACCAAATTCTTCAATCAGACTTGCAGATGTACCGGTGAGTGGTTCATAGTTTCATTTTAGAACAGGGCCAGCGGTAGATTCAGTACTGAAAACATGCTGTCCTCTTCATGTTGTAGGGAACTTTGCAGGCTATGACTGTGGACAGTGTAAATTTGGCTGGACTGGACCTAACTGTGACCAGAGAAAAGCTCCAGTGGTGCGAAAGAACATCCACTCCTTGACCCCCGAAGAGCTCCAGGAGTTCCTGAGCACTCTGGATCTGGCTAAGACCACCATTCACCCAGATTATATGATCGCCACGCAGCATTGGCTCGGACTGCTGGGACCAAATGGAACCGAGCCCCAGTTTGCCAATGTCTCCATCTACGATTTCTTCGTCTGGCAGCATTACTACTCAGTTAGAGACACACTTCTTGGTAAATCTGCATCCCAGATTTGGGCTTTTATTTTATAACTAGAATAGGACAAAGGTTAAATATCTGGAATGCATAAAATTACACAAATGGGTCACAGTTTGTAAAAATGTAGGCACTAAATTCTGACAGGTAACAGATTTAGAAGTTTAAAACATACAGTTTGCTGTGTTCACTGTGCAGTACGGTAGATTAATTTGATGTCTGAAATTTGAACCCTTCAAAACACAATTTCTGAAGAGAAACAGTAACTTATATAGAAATATTTTAGCTGTTACTAGAGAGCATTTCCTTTTAAATTTGTGACTGTAGCTTCAATTATAGTAAGTTTTTATTAAAACTTTTGAATTTTTGAACAATGAAATTTTTTGTTTTAAGTTTCTTTTGAGTTTATTATTACTTGTGAATCGCCCCTCCCCCCAAAAACAACTACGGTACTGTAATTAAACTCAATTCTCTCACAGGTCCAGGTCGCCCATTCAAAGCCATAGATTTCTCGCACAAAGGACCAGCATTTATTACCTGGCACAGGTATCACCTTCTGAGCTTAGAAAGAGAGCTTCAGGTATGATTCTATTTTATTATATTATAATTTATTTTGCTGGTGGTGGGAATTGGTGGGACTATACTGAAATGGAGTTTTCAGTTGGAACCAGTAACTTTGTTTTATTTTTATGTACAGTATTTAGCAGAGAGAGATGATTTCTCTGCTGCAGATACAAAGCATTGATGACTCGGAACTTGATACATTTTAGTTTTCGCAAAAATGTATACTGTAAACTCTGAAAAAGTTCACATTATTCTCACTTGAAGTTTTATTAATTTACCTGAAATAATACTGGAAAAGATTTACACTTTAATATTCGAAGCAAACTGCTGTTCATACTAAAATATTCTGTACACATTTCCTATGACCTTATGTCTGAAACACAATTACAACTGTCGGTTTTACTGATGTACCAAATATTTAGTGTGAGGTAACTGTTTAAAAAGTTTTTTTACTGTGGGCTTGGATTTGTAAATCTGTAGTGATTTTTCCAGACATAAAAGCTTTAAGGCTAGTTGAAGATAAGGGAAGACCACCCAAGGTGAACAATTTTCAAATTAGAAGCTAAGAAAAGCATAGATTTTAGACATTGCTAGACAAAACGTCTGTAAAACACCTTCAGTGTGTTGTTTTTAAAGGCAATAAATGAAGAAACTTTAGTTTTGCACCTCACTTTTGGAATTTTATCAAAAGCAGTCTGTGTTGAGAGTCGTATTGTCTATGTTGAATAAATCAAGGAAGACTGTAAAAACTAAAGTGACAGAATAAGCCATTAAACAAATGACATGGCAGTAAGACTATAAAGTAGTAATCGACCTTATGGTATATGAAGCTGATGGAGGAAAAAAGAGATCTGAAAATAGTGCTGAGTATATAAACATTTTCACTGTGTTCACTGCATTTGTCTTTTCTTTACAGAGACTGACGGGTAATGAGAACTTTGCAGTCCCGTACTGGAACTTTGCTACGGGACAAAGTGATTGTGATGTTTGTACGGACTCTCTGCTGGGAGGCAGAAACCCAGACAACCCCTCCCTTATCAGCAACCAGTCCAGATTCTCCCGATGGGGGGTGATCTGCAACAGGTTAGCATTAAATACAGACGCAGACGTCTGACACAGATCTTAAAAATGCTTGGTTAAACTGTCAAATCGAGTCCAATCTTCTTTTACTTTCGACTTTTCCCTCTTCAGGAGTCGCCACAGTGAATCAACCTCCTCCATCTCGCCTTGTCCTCACTCCAACTATCTCCATCCATATCCTCTACATGCATCTGCATACTGTATCTCCTCTTTGTCTTTTTCCTGGCAGCTGTATTTCTAACATCCTACTAATATACTGTACCCACTTTCCCTCCTCTGGACATACAGTACCATACCATTTTATTTATAGAGCACTTAAAACAGCGACAAGGCCGACCATGTCCAAACCATCTCAGTCTGGACTCTATGGTTGTCTCCCAGTTGTTCAACCTGTGCTGTACTTCTGATGATCTCATTCCTGATCTTATCCATCCTTGTCACTCCTGAGAACCTCAGCATCTTCATTTCTGCTACTTCCAGTTCTTTCTCCTGTCTTTTTTGTCAATGTCTCTGTCTCCAGACCATACAACATAGCTGGTCTCACCACTGTCTTGTAAACTTTTCCTTTGACCTTTGCTGACACCTTTTTGTCACAAATCACTCCTGAAACTTTTCTCCATCCACTCCATCCTGCCTGGACTCTTTTTTCACCTCTTTACCACATTCCCCATTTTCCTGGATAGTGGACCCCAAG